>OVBI01002062.1:0-24744 GCA_900406495.1 Sisymbrium altissimum | reverse complement strand
TTGTAACACATTCTAAGCCGTTTTACGCATTCAATACATTATAGCAATAAATGTTCGTTCTCTTTTTGACCTAGTTTCCTTTTTTCGATCTTTCGCTCTACTTTCTGCTTTCTCTCGCAAGATTCTCGGATCCTCACATTAACTTTACGAAAATACATTGAGGTGAATCTCGCTTCCCACATTTTCCCGAAAACATTCCAGAAACTCTATCTCCTAACAGCTCCAAACATTAATTTTTCCGAAGTAATTCAGAAAAATCCTACAGCACATCGACACAACTTCTCTTACATCTTTTTCGAACGCTTTTCAAAAAAAAATTCAAAAAAAATTTGCGCAAATCTAACTCTTTTCAAAAAACTCGTTTGTAGCTGGCCACAACAAACACGATTTATCCTCCTCCTAAGGACTTAACCAATGTTCTATATGGGCAATGGTTCGACCACATCCGTGCACGGATATAACAGCGCCCTATACAAATCAGGTTAGGTATATCCTAACTTAACATTCGAGAGGTATATCCTCGAACATGTTCTCAGGTTTGACTTTGAGAGGGGCATGCTTGCAAGTGAAGACTCGCACTACCTTAATCCTCATTGCAAACTCGCTAACCCAGTAAGCGCCCAACTTGACACACTGGTCTTTAACATCTCGGAAACACAATCTAGCATACCACTAGACGAGATTGTAAAGTGTTTCGAAAAAGTCGAAAAACGGGGAGATAAGTCGAAATAGTGCAACCCCTAACACCAGACAGATGCGTAGCTAGTCTCCTGAACACTAACCTATCATAAGCCCAGCCAAAACGCTTCTAAGAAGCGCTGGCACGAATTTCTTAAACACCCTAACAAAAACGCAAATATATCCTCGTCTTACAAAAGTGTGACAGGTATCCACTAACGAAATATCAACGCTGAAAAGTAACTTCTACAATGCTTCTAAGCATTTCGTAATGCTAAGGAAACATGAGTAAGTACCAAACTTCGAGCTATTTTACTCCCCTACAGCATAACATATCAAACCTTATCATGCTCTAACCAAAAACGGGCCAAAATCAACATTAAGCATCCATAGAAATTATAAAAACGAAAGTCTGAAATGCATCAAATGAAAAAGGTTCAAGTACAACCATCGGGACAAAGCCCGGCCAAAGTCATAACATGGACCTCAAAGGATCCAGCAACAAACAACTAAAACAATAAAGGATAAAGGAGGAAGGGATCTAAGCATGGCTCTCCTCCGCAGTCTTCTCAGCGACCATCTCAGCCAGGCCTCCAACACCCACGTTGATCTCTGCGAAATCCTCAACACCAACCTCCTTGGCCGAGATTTCCTCGCATTGGCCAAAAATCTCTCACGAAACTCCATGAACCTCAAGAAAACTCAAGAACACAAGAATAACTTCTAGAGAAAAAAAGTAGATAGAAGGCAAAGCTCTTTCTCAAAAACAAAAAATGAGAAGTTGTGAGAAGTAAGGAGGGGTGGAGGTCTACTTATAGAAAAGAAATATGGGTCCCATTATAAAAAAAAAAAGAAAAAAAAAAACAAAATTTCTTTATTCCGAAAAGAATTCCAGAAACACTTAGTCTTTCCCGAACACATAAGGAGTCGAAGAGGAGGGCACACAAGCCAAAACTGGCCGAGCTGGACGGGCAGCATGCTGCCTACCATCCAGCTCGGTACAATATGCTTACCAAGATCAGCATTCAGCACATGAATGCTCCTTCCTTACAGCCAGCTCGGTAGACATGGTGGGCAAGTTGGTTTCGTATGAAAAATTTTGGAAAAATTTACCTTGAACAATTTTCCGGAAAAACTTTATTAAAATTCCGAAAACTTATCCTGAACAGTCTTTCGGAAAGACTTTTCCGAAAAAATCTCCCGAAACACTTACAGTTTTCAAAGGAGAGAACTTACAGGCCAAAAATTGACCGAGCTGGACAGGCAGCATGCTGTCTACTGTCCAGCTCAGTACATATTTGCTTACCAAGGTCGGCATTCAGCACATGAATGCTCCTTACTTACAGGCAGCTCGGTAGACAAGGTGGACAAGTTGGTTTCGTACGAAAAATTTCGAAAAAAAACTTATCCTGAAATATTTTCGGAAAAACTTATCTTGAACAGTTTTCCGGAAAAACTTTATTAAAATTCTGAAAAAGTTATCCTGAGCAGTCTTTCAGAAAAAATTTTACGAAAAAATCTCCGGAAACACTTAAGGTTTTCAAAGTAGAAAGCGTACATGCCAAAATTGACCGAGTTGGACAGGCAGGATGCTGTCTACCATCCAGCTCGGTACATATTTGCTCCCCAGGATCAGCATTCAGCACATAGGCATCCCACTCTTACAGCCAGCTCGGTACACATGGTGGACAGGTTGGTTTCATGCAAAACACTTCCAAAAAATTTAGCGTGAACAGTTTTTCGGCTAGAATTATAAAAAAGAAATATATATATAATAAAATAAATAATAATTTTCTTTTATTCCAAACAAAAAAAGTTCTGGAAATACTTAAGTTTTTCCCGAAAACGTAAGGAATCAAAGAAGGGAGCATGCAAGCCAAAATTGAATGCCCATCCTTTACAGCCAGCTCGGTATTCATGGTCTCGAGTTGGTTTTGTACGAAAAACTTCCGAAAAACTTATCCTTAACAGTTTTTCAGAAGACTTTTTACAAAAAATTTCGAAAAAATCTTAGCATGAACAGTCTTTCCAAAAAAAATTTTACAAAAAATTCGGACATGAACAGTGTTTCAGAAAAAATATTCTGCGAAAAACTTAATTTGAACAGTTTCCGAAAAGAACCATAGACAAGCAGCCAGCTTGGTATCACCTTTGGTAATAACTAGCTCGGTATTCTTTGCCTTCGAGCTGGTTTCGTATGAAAAATTTCGAAAAAACTTATAGTAAACAGTTTTTCAGAAAAAAAACTCTTATAACAAATTTTCGAAAAGACATAGCTAAAACAGTTTTTCGGAAAAAACTTCTACGAAAAATTAACTTACACAGTTTTTCGGAAAAACTTCTATGAAAAACTCAACTTAAATAGTTTTTCGGAAAAACTTCTATGAAAAACTTAACTTAAACAGTTTTTTGGAAAGAAAATTCTAAATCCTTATACGCGTTGCACTCTTTTTCTTTTACTACGCTTTTTTCCCAAAGGATTTTTCTTAGTAAAAGGGTTTTAATGAGGCAACATCCCATGCGTATCCTCAAACCGATCCTCACTTCGCATGCAAGACACTTAAGATCCAACAGTCCTTAAATGCACAGACATCATCTAGCTTTCCCTCAGCAAACAGCTTGGTCTTCTCTTCCATCTTGTAAACAGCCCAAGAGACGCTTCAATCCAATCTTGATCAGCTCGGTAGAAAACTCGCTCTATCAAGATCGTATCAACTTTTGAGTAGCAGAATCAAAGTTCCCGAGATACGGGGATCAAAACATTTTAACTCCTTAATCTCGTACTATACTACTTAATCGCTGCGTCAAGATCATACCTAATATTGACGTGCTGGGGGGGCTAAATGTTGGGGTCAAAACCCACATTTATGGAATTAACGACTAAAATATTTAAATATCGAAAAGGAGCTTCCATATTTAGATATAAGTTCGGAGAGAGTTCTTTTTGAACTATTTCGTCGATAACTTTACGGAAAAAGTATGAAATACTATTTTTCGAGAGTTTTTACGATGAACCGATGAAATCGCGATTCATCGAACAAAGGACAATCGGCTGGACGAAACAAGGAACCCAGCTCGGTATCAAGACTTGCCCACGATACCGAGCTGACTGCATCTTTTCATCATGTTTGGCTGATCCTTTCGTCTTTTGAACGATTTCTCCGAGAAACCGATAAAGTTGCAATTCATCGAACAAAAGACGATCGGCTGGACGAAACAAGGACAGCCAGCTCGGTATCAAGACCTGCCCATGATACGGAGCTGGCTGTATCTCTTCATCATGTTTGGCTGATCCTTTCGTCCTTTGAACGATTCCTCCAAAAAATCGATAAAGTCGCGATTCATCGAACAAAAGACGATCGGCTGGACGAAATAAGGACAGCCACCTCGGTATCAAGACCTTCCCATGATACCGATCTGTTTGAATCTTATCAGCATGTTTGGCTGATTCTTTCGTCCTTTGAACGATTCCTCCGATAAACCGACGAAAGTTACGATTTTTGGAGTAAAGGCAATCAACCAAGCATGGAGAACAGCCAGCTCAGTATTTTTGGCAGCCAATGATACCGAGCTGACTGTCATACCGAGCTGGTTGCATGTCTTGCAAAGCATGTACCACAGAAAGTAAATCTGGACGGCACGGAGCAGTCAGCTCGGTACCAGGACACAGAGCTGGCTGTCATGATGCAGTCAGCATCATGACAGCCAGCTCGGTATCATCCTCCCTCCTTGATACCGAGCTGGCTGTCATGATGCAGTCAGCTCGGTTTCATCATTCTCTTCCTGAAAAACGAGCTGGCTTTCACTTTCCGTGAGTACCGAGATGAAAAGGATATACGTTCAATGATCAAAGTTTATCTTCCAAACCACAAATCTTCTGCGCATGAAACCACTCGGAAAATGTGCCCAACTCAATTATGAAGCTCCTGGAAGAAGAATCAGATCAAACGGAATTTATACGAGGGAGTTATGCCATCCACAACTTGGGTGTTGCAGCCACCTCGGTAACGGACAGCATGGAGCAGTCAGCTCGGTTTTTCCCTCAGACAGGATACCGAGCTGGCTGTCATGATGCAATAAGCTCGGTCACATCCTCCCTCCTGGATACCAAGCTGGCTGTCACGCTTCAGCATACCGAGCGGGATGCATCCCATGAGTCATTGGAAGATCTCCTCCCATCCTAGATACCGAGCTGGATGCACCATGGGTTTGGAAGAAGCCAGCTCGGTTTTTCTGTCACCAAGGAAGACCGAGCTGGCTGTCATCTTCCGTTCCGTCTCATTTCGCTTCGCTCTTCGTCTTCAAGGTCTTTTCATGAATATACCGATGTTTTCGTAAGTTTCTCGAAACAACGCGATGTTTCGTCTGTCAAAAACAATAAAACGTTAACTTAAAACAAACTGAAGAAAACCGCTGGACCAAGAGACGAGGGATAGAATTGGGCCGAGCTGGAAGGTAGGACCGACAAGAGCTGAAACCGACTTATGGAAGATTCTAAAAGTTTACTCGAAGATTTATGGAAAAGTCGGCGGAAAAAGGAAAAGACATTTGTCCCATATCGAAACTTAGGCTGTTTAGGACTTAGGACATCTTAGTATAAATAAGGATCGATTTCTATTTCTTGTAACACATTGAATACAATTCGCAATTCACTATTCATTCGAGATTTAGCAGTAAAATCGTATTCTCATATTTCCTTTTTCTTATTCTTCACTTTTGCGGAAATTTACCAAAATCTTTCAAGAGGTTTCTCATTCCAGAATTTTTGGGACCTATTTATCAAATTCACTTTCCGAAAGTACATTGTGTGAAATCTCGTTCCCATACATCCTAAGACGAATATTTACTTATTAATAAGTGACTTTATTCCTATTACTATTCTTAATCCATTAAGAAAATATTCATTGCAATTAAGGACCATAGACCATGGCAATAGTAATGATTCTAGAGATTTTTTATAGTCATTGCTTTATTGGAGAAATGGAATGATTATGGTATTGAACTTGCCTTTACAACTTGCAAAGAAAAAAAACAAAACAAGTAAAATTCATTAGAAAATATCGTAAGAAAATACTATTATTAATACGAAATTCTGGGAGATATACTAATAATATTCCATCCAATATTATGTTTGTGTTGATTACCAATTAATAATTCTTATAAATGTATATTATCTTAATTTATATCCAAATTAATAACTAAATATTAAAAGAATAGCTACTAAACCTAATTTCCATTAAAAAAAACGTGATACTAAACCTAACATAAGTCGTCTTCTATCTCACATCTACCAATTTAGAAAAAATGAAAAGAAAAGCTGATAAACGCTGGAAAGAAAAAAGAAAAGCTTTTGTTGCTAACGCATAAAATATAGTACCGGAATTACCATCAAACAATGGAAACAACACAATCCCTGTGAAATCTATATTCATTAGAGTGTTTCAAGATATCACAAATATGCAAGAAAGTGTACAATTGTCACACTATCAAACGAATCCAACTTTTTCATCTACCATTATAAATAGAGATTGTTCAGGTCAGTAATCTACAACCAATCAGCAAATATTTTTTTACTTCTATCTATGATTTCTAACAAGTTTTAACACTATATAATTTTGAAGCAAAAAAATCATTTATAAGAAATCTGATGAGTCCTAATTCTAAAAGATCAAAAGTTGACAAGGCTCCATCATGTAAGAATGTGCGTAAAATAACTAGCTGAATATCTAAGTGAATTACCAACTGATGATATTTGAATACTAATTTTACCAGTGTTCATTTCAGCATCAGAAAACCCGAGTTCTCATATAATATCTCAAGTTTCTGGAAATTCAAATAAAAAACAATTGGAATCTATTTTGCAAAGAAGTTCGACTTTGCAGAAACCGCAATTGGCTCACAAACCGGTGCAAAGTCGAGGTTATTTCATATTTGAAGCTAATTTTTGAACTTAATTTGCTGAAGATTTTTAAAAACAAAAGAAACTCAATCTCACCTGCCACGAACGTTTCCAACACCATATCTGAGAAATCTGGAAACCAAATAACCAAACCCCGAAGAACACACGCCAAACCAACAAAGTAAAGTTTAAAAAACAAAGCACAATAGAATATAAAAACACTAAACTGCATAAATTGAATATCAAACTAACATTTGGAATTACGTTGAGAGACAAGAATGAAATTAGGGAAAAATACACAGTGATTGGAGTTCCGAGTTGTGGGGTGATTCTAAACTGACGCCCTACTTTCAGCAAAATACAAGACAATTACATAGTTTTTCTAACAACAAGACATAATCTAAGTTGCTTCGAGACGGAAATGGAGACAGAATCAGAAACGGGGATATATATATTCATAGATAAATAATATAAAAACTCATACCATAAATCCTTAATGAATATAATGTTAATATAAAAAATACTTCAAAAGAATATCTTAAATAGAATGCAAAACAAACAAAAATGCTAATCTTTTAGCAATTCATTCTCCAAATGAAAACTGTGCAAACTGCAAAAATCCCACTTCTTCCATAGGATCAAAACTATCTCCACCAACATCCCACATCGTCGTCTTTTTTTCTTCATATTGATCAAAACTCCTTGATATAAATCGTAAATTGTTGTGGATAAAAACTACATCATTAACATGACTTGGAGTCAACTTGTTCCTTCTAAGACTGTGAATGAATCTGTAAGTACTCCAATTACGCTCAGCACAAGAGGATGAACTAGGTTGTCCAAGCAACTTCAAAGCTAAAGTCTGCAGGAGAGGAGTTTGGGCACCGAAGTTGGCCCACCACTTCATGGGTTCCATATCCAACATCACCGAAATGCATGTTAAATCCGAAAAGGACCATTCTTCATGGAGAATAATGCATACTTATTCAAAACCTTAAGATGATCATCAGTACTTGGAAACAGTGTTCGGAAACACTTCACTCTCTCAGTTGAGACTTCTGCATCTCTATGTGGACTAAGTCTTGTAGGATTTCCACTTAGCCATCCATCACTATAAAATCTATAATACAAAAAACATGTTTTATATGAGGCAAGAAAACAAAAAGAAAGAATAAATCATAATAGTTAAAAACTTAAAATTCATATACCTTGGATTTAAAGACAATTCAAAGGAGTGTTATTCTTCGCCCACCGATCCACTAAGATCTCATAAACAACATTGTAGAAGGGACTCTCTTCAAACAATGGATGTTCTTCATTTTTATAGATCTCATACTTCACCTTTTCATTCATAGAATCCCACATTTCATAGACCAAGTGAAGACATGGTTTGTCAGTATCACAAAACCTAATCATCTCGTATATAGGTTTTGTAAAATCAATAATATAAGAAACACGATCCCACCAATCATCACTTATGATTTTCTCCTTAACAAAACGTGTTTTTCCTACATCATCATCTTTATAAGTAGACCACTCTTCGCTTATGACCATAGCTTGGACACCTCTTTTGATAAACTTCAATCTCTTAAGCATCACTATGATGGAAGCAAAACGTGTATCAGCAACTGCAAGTAGCTTAAGAGGAGAGAAATTACTAAAGATTTCTAGTCTCATGCTGTGATTTATGATGAAATGCTTTATTGCGAGTGCATCTCCATGAATATCTATTATCCAGTTGCCCTCTTTATATGTTACTTCATTCTTGTCTACATTGTTTTCTGCACAAATGTTCTTCAAAGCAAGATTAAGGGAATGAACTACACATGGTGTCCAATAAATATGAAGAAACATAGACTCAATGATCTCTCCAGCCGCCTTAAAATTTTCTGCATTATTAGTAATGATTTGCACAACATTTTGATGACCCACTTCATTAATAACCATTTCCATCAGATCAGATATGAAGAATCTATCTTTCACTTCTCCAAAACAATTCACAGCCTTGAGAAATAATAGAACACTTCCAGAAGTAGCAATGAAATTAATCAAAGGTTTTCTTGTAGGATCGCTCCAACCATCTGACACAATCGTGACACCTCTTTCTTTCCATGTTGATTTCAAGGGAAGTAATAAATTCTCAGCATTGCTTTTCTCTTTTTGAAGCAAAGTAGTGCGCAGCTTGTTTTAACCAGGAGGCACATAACCATCAATTTTGTTGGAAGCAGCAAACTGATAAGATCTTTGGTAATGTGGGTTCTTTGCAAGATTGAAAGCCAAACCACCAGTGAAGAACATCCTTGTAATTTCTTGATCCAACTGGTCTCTAACTTCAATACCAAAAGCTCTAGCAATTGGAGAATTGTTAATCTTTCTTTTTTTAGAATAAGAGCTTTCACAAGGCAAATGAACTTCTCTACATTGAGAATCTTTTTTCTTCCTCTCAAACTTGACATATCATGGTTTTTGCAGGTTTTTAGACCTGATATCTCTTGTTTTGTTGAGTCTTTTAGTTGTTTTCGAGTTTTTATGAGTATTTACAGGTCATAGCATGGGATGGGCGTTTCAGGAGTATTTTGGAGCTTTTGGAGTCAAGCACACAGATTGGAAAATCAGGCTGGCCGAGTATAGAGTTTTCTACAAAAATTCAAGAATGGTGTCGCTTGACACCCGCGATAGTGGCGTGCGACACTCATGACAAACCAATTTTCCAAGTTTTGGAGATTTTCCTTTTCGGCGCAGAAGTTTCCAAAAATTACAGAAAAGTCTCAGCTCTTGTTTTATAACTAGTTTTATGTTTTTAGACTATCGTATCTTGTATTCTACAGAGTTTTTATCGTGAGACTTAGAGAGAGATTTTGAGAGCTTGAGGATAAAATTTTGAACTCTGTTCATCTCGATAGAAGAATTCGAACCTCTTTACTTCTATTAATCTCTTTTATGTAATCTTATTTATTCACGATGTTTGTTTCATTCATTATGTCTGAGTTGTTTGTTTGTTAGGTTTAGGGTTTTCAAAGGTAAAAGAAAGATTGTAAGTTGAATCGAACTTGATAGAGAAATCATTAGGTTCTTCATCTAAGATTGAACTTAAAGCTGTTTCTAACTTGATCACTTAGAAATCAGAACCTAGGTTGATTGATTGGCACATAAGTGTGATTAATAACTTGAACTATCTTAGGTGAGCAAAACGATTATTCGCAAAGGAATTTGGTTTAGGAGTTTTGTGACCAAACAAACCTGAACTTAATGCTTGTCTTAGCTATTGAATTAGTTAGTCTCTGCGACGGAAGTTGGTTCATTATATAATCGTGATTTGAGTGCAAGAACGGTACTTAAATAATTCCCTATCGATTCATTCAGCTTGCAATCCGGTTTTACTTGTGAAATACCTGAGGTCTAACCCTTGTTTCATTGATTTTAAACTTGTCTCAACTCCTGCGATTGTTACTTTGCTCTGTTTTCACAATTAACTTACTTTATTTGCTTAGCGTGATTTAATCCAAAGAGTTTGTTGCATAACTTTAGGTCGCTAGGGATTCGATACCTTATATACTACTACATATATAATTCTGTGCACTTGTGGATAACTTATAGGAGTAATTAAAACTCTTATCAAGTTTTTGGCGCCGTTGCTGGGGACCTATTAGATTATCTTCGAATTCTCTGTTATAAAGTTTCGTCTAAGTTTTTCTTTTTAGTTTTTAGTTACTTACGCACTTTTCATCTTTCTGATTTGTGTTTCAGGTGCATGCAACCTCGTGGAACTAGGAGCAACAAAGATAAAGAACTTGTTATTAGCAATCAGGAGTTAGCACATCTAGAACGTACAACCAGGAAGGCGTCAAAACCCACAGCAATGGTTGAGCCTGCTGATGTGATCGTCGATGCAGACGGAAACAGACGCAACATGGAAGGTCAAAGGAACAGTCAAATTTCTATTCCTAAAGAAGACTCCAGAATTGTTGCATGGATTGTTAACAAACAATGATGAACTCATCAGACATTTCCGAGAAAATATCAGACCTTGATTCTAATTGCCTATTAATGCCAGAGGAAGTGCGGGAACAAATATGGCATCTTCAATCAGAAGACATTGAGCGAAAGAAGAGAAAAGAATCTAACAATCGAGGTAATAATTATTCTAAGATGTTAAATTCTTAATCTGTGAATCAAAATCTTAAATTTAATTTATTGTTATATTATATGGTAGATCTTAACTTGACTGATTCACAGAAGATAAATTTTACACTACAAGAAATAGAGGATTATTTGTTGAGTAATGGAAGCTCTTTGGAGAGATTCACATCAATGCCATGACCATCTAGGGAAGAAGTAGAACATTCTAATCATTTGATAGTTGGCAAGATCAGTTATGACAAGGATCTTCTGAGATAACAACATGAGGAATGGATTAACTTGATGACATCTGAACAGAAGGGCATATACAATGAGATCAATGATGCTATTTTTAACAATAGAGGCGGTATTTTCTTTGTATATGGTTTTGGAGGAAGTGGGAAAACATTTTTGTGGATAACTATTTCTGCTGCAATCCGATCGAAAGGATCTATTGTTCTTAATGTGGCATCTAGCGGTATTGCTTCTCTGTTGCTAGAAAGTGGTAGGACTACTCATTTAAGATTTGTTATCCCTATTAATCCTGAAGATTACACACTATGTAATATCAAACTTGGAACAGATCTTGCTAATTTGGTAAAAGAAGCATCACTGATAATTTGGGATGAGACACCTATGATGAGCAGGTACTGTTTTGAATCTCTAAATAGGATTTTATCTGATATTATGGGAAATCTAGAGAAATTTTCTTTTCTTTGACTTTTAAAAAAAAATTCTCCATATCAAATTTGTTCTTAACTGGTTTTAAAATTTGTTCATATGATGAGCATGTACTATTTCGAATTTCTAGATAGGACTTTACCGGATATTATGAGAAATCTAGAGAATAAGCCTTTTGCTGGAAAAAGTTGTAGTTTTGGGTGGAGATTTTAGGTAAGTGTTGCCTGTAATCAATGGTGCTGGAAGAACCGAAATAGTTATGGCTGCATTGAATTCATATTATCTTTGGGAACATTGCAAGGTCCTCAAATTAAAAAAGAACATAAGACTTCTCTCAAACAATTTGAGTGCCGATGAAGCAAAATAGATTCAAGAGTTCTGTGATTGGTTGTTAAATGTTGGAGATGGGAAGATTGCAGAGCCAACTGATGGGGAGGTTCTAATTGATATTCCAAAAGATTTTTTGATAACTGAAGAAAATAATCCTATTGAAGTCATAAACAAAAAAAAAAATGGAGTTCTCAATTCTTTTTTTTTTCAAATTGAAATTCAATTATCTCAGGTGTTTTTCCATTACCTCCTTCACTACTAACTCCACTCCATATAATTGATTAATTGACAACAATGTATATAGAGATCTCTCCTGGTCGAAGAGAATAATGATCTTAAGTTCTTTCAAGAGCGGGCTATTCTATATCCAACTAACGATGATGTTGATATCATAAATGAGCATCTGGTCGACCAACTTCCTGGTACTTTACCATTTCAGATGTTATTGACCCATTATTTAGTTCTCTGTTTCCAAGATATATGAAATGAGGAGTAAACTTTAATATTTGTTATTGTTACAGGAGAGGAAATGATCTATTTATCTGCAGTTAGTATTGATCCTATGGATTCAGAATCAACAATAAATCCTATTTTTACTCCAGATTTGCTAGACAGCATTAAGCTCTCTGGACTACCAAAGCATAGTTTACGTTTGAAGGTGGATACACTAGTTATGTTGCTGAGAAACATAGATACTATAGGTGGTCTATGTAACGGTACAAGGTTACAAGTTATTCATATGGGTGATCATGTTGTACAAGCAACTGTTATCACGGGTAGGAGAGTTGGTGAAATAGTCTTAATTCCTAAGATTGTTATAGTACCTTCTGACACCAAACTTCCTTTCAAGATGAGACGAAGATAGTTTCCTATAAACGTTGCTTTTGCTATGACTATCAACAAGAGCCAATGTCAATCATTAAATGAGGTGGGGATTTTTTTGCCTAGACCAGTTTTCTCTCATGGGCAACTCTATGTAGCACTATCAAAGGTCACATCAAAGAAAGGATTGAAAGTGCTCATCGTTGACAAGGATGGAAAGCCACAGACCAAAACACTGAATGTGGTTTTTAAAGAAGTGTTTCATAATTTGGTGGAAGGCACGTCCAACGTTTAGCGGTTTTTAGGGCATTTTTTAAATTTGTGAGTGTCATTGTTGGATTTCTCTTGTTGTCGGAGTTAGGCTCTATACTTTCTTGGCAAATTTGCAGTGGAAGAGGATATATACCATTGTCTCTAGATCACTGCAGTGTGGACAACAGGAGAGCTCAAAGAGACCCCGGTGTAAGAGGGTCTCACCTGTTGGTATTGTGTTATGTGCTGCTTGCCATAAGAATAGGCGTAGTTTCGGTGTATATGGTCCTGACCATATGTATTTTATCCAAGAGAATTCTGTTTCGTTTTCATCAGCAGGGGATTGTCTTATGGGAGGCGCCGTGATTACACTGTATCCGGACTTTGCAGTATATTTTCCAGACAGGTTAGGGAGCCAAGCCTGGTAGTCCGCTGTACCAGTGTTGCTCGCTCTAAGGCACATGCTCTGGTCTGCATAAACTGGTAAGTATAACGCCCCTACCGCCCCTACCGGTGAGTAACCCATCTCTCAATCGGGCTCGTGGGCCCCACCCCTGTCCGACGGTCGGTGCGTTAACCGGGAGGTTCGAAAGTCATGATATACTATCCCTGCAATCACCACATGACCGTTCCCCGTGTTTTGGCCTCACTCACACGGTACCGCGAATGATTTCCCGGTAGGTCACCCATCATTTGACTGCTGCAGCTCAAGCACACTTAACTCTAGAGTTCTTTCTGGATGTGCAACCGAAAAGGTAAGTGCACTTTGGTGACATAGGTAGCCAAATCAATTCTTTTAACCTCTCCACATAAGTTTCCATATATACCAGAAATCGGGATGTTACAATTCACCCCCACTCAAGAGCGCAACGTCCTCGTTGCGAACCCATACCAGTCCAGTCCCAGAACGCCTCTCAGGTCAGCACTAGGACGGCTAACCAGCTCTGATACCACTTATAACGCCCCTACCGCTCCTACCGGTGAGTAACCCATCTCTCAATCGAGCTCGTGGGCCCCGCCCCTGTCCGACGTTGGTGCGTTAACCGGGAGGCTCGAAAGTCATGATATACTATCCCTGCAATCACCACATGACCGTTCCCCGTGTTTTGGCAAAACTCACACGGTACCGCGAATGACTTCCCGGTAGGTCACCCATCCTTTGATTACTGCAGCTCAAGCACGCTTAACTCTGGAGTTCTTTCTGGATGTGCATCCGAAAAGGTAAGTGCACTTTGGTGACATAGGTAGCCAAATCAATTCTTTTAACCTCTCCACATAAGTTTCCATATATACCAAAATCTGGATGTTACAGTAAGAATCCTAGAACTTTTTGTTTGTTCCAATTGCCATCATCATCAAGTAGGTCAGCCATGGCTAGGTCTTTAGATGCAAATGGCGGAGGACCCATAGGTCTCAATGGCTCTTCTATGGAAATCCATGGGTCATTCCATAGGCTATTATCCTTCCCATTGCCAATAATTTTACCAATTTTGAGTAAATCTCGTCCAATGATCACTCCGTGCCATCCGTGTGAACCAGTAGAGGAGGGTTTGACCTCTATAAGTGATGTGTCATTGCAGTATTTCCCAAGTAATACCCTAGCAACCAGACTCTTAAGCTCTGGTAGTAGTCTCCAGCATAGTTTGGCAAGAAGGCCATCATTGAAATTTGGGATTTCTTTGATGCTAAAGCCTCCTATCCTCTTCAGTTTTGCTATTCTGTCCCATGTTATCCAACATGTTTTTCTCTTGTTTGGTTCTGAATCCCACCAAAAGCGAGTCAGTGCTGATTGAAGTCTCTTGCACAAACTCTTAGGAAACTTGAAATTTGACATTGAGTATGTGGGGATTACTGAGAGAGCTGATTAAATCATTATAAGTTTCTCAGTCTTTGAAAGTCTTTTAGTACACCAGCTTTCAGCCTTGATTCGGATTCGATCCATTAGTTTGGTAAATAGGTCTTTTTCCTCCTTTTGAAGGGTTCAGGGAGTCCCAGGTATTTCCCTTGGCCACCCTCTTGGTCAATTCCTAGGCTTTGTTTAACTCATACCTTGACATAATCAGGGGTTTTCCTAGCAAAAGTAACAGAGGATTTTTGTGCATTTATGGTCTGTCCTGAGGCTAACTCATATTTCCGCAAGATACTCTTTAAAATCTCACAACATCTGATGCTTGTTTTGCAGAAAAAGTGTATCATCAACAAACAGGAGGTGGTTTACTCGGGGGCTTCTTATAGAAACTCGTATGCCAGGTAATGTTCCTTTTTTTTTACCTCTTCTACATAGACCAGAGAGTACTTCTCCACACAATATAAAAATATATGGAGATAAGGGATCTTCTTGTCGAATACCTCGTTGTGGTTGTATGTTGCCTTGTGCACTTCCATTTATTAGATACGCATAGTGAACTGTAGATATGCATTGGAGAATTAGGTCTGTGAATCTCTTATGGAATCCTAACTGTTTGAGATATGTATCAATGAACCTCCATTCCAATCTGTCATAGGATTTAGACATGTCAGTTTTGACAACCATTAAACTGTGCTTTGTTGCTGCAGATGTCTTGAGGAAGTGAATGGTTTCGTGTGAAATCAACACGTTGTCAGAGATGGATCTCCTAGCCACAAAGGCAGACTGGTTCTCAGAGATGATTGTCGGTGACACATGTTTGAGCCTTCTAGCCAAGATCTTTTGAATTATCTTATAGTATACATTACAGAGGGAGATAGGTCTGTAATCAGATACTGTCTTTGGGTTCTTGTGTTTAGGTATCAATTGAACATGGGTGTGGTTGATGGAGCTTGGAAGTTTACCGGTACAGAAGATGTCTGCAATCTCCGTTGCTATAGTTGTTCCACTATTGCTTCCGTTTGACTGAAAAAAGGATGCTGAGAATCCATCCGGCCCTAGAGCCTTGTCCGGATGGATCGCAAAGAGGGCATCCTTAACTTCCTCTTGTGTTGGAATAAATATAANGGGGGGGGGGGGGGAGGACCTTGTATTGGAGGGCCTGAGATACCAATTCCGAGCAATCTGGGGCCATGGAGGTGAAGAGAGTTTGGTAATACTCATTTATCACCTTAGATATATCTTCCTCTTCATACACCGGTTCTCTTTGATTATTTTCAAGTATAGAAAATCTGTCTCCAAGTGTGAGCCACAGTATGCGACTTCGTTCGTGCCAATATGCCTCCTTTTTCAAGTAAGACTCTCTGAGTTTCCTATTGATTTCCTGGATGGATTATGTAGTAGCCGTGGGATCCGACACCGCAACATCTAAACTTCCTTTAAGCAAGTTGATGTCTTTTGTATTATTTTGGTGGAATTCTCTATTCCACAATGAAATAGCTGTTCTGCATCTACTGATTCTTTGTTCCACCGATCTATGTGGGCTCTCATTCCAGATTCTGTTGACCATCTCAGTGATCGCCAGGTTAAATCTCATCTGCCTATCATAGCGGAATAGACTCTTTTTCTTCTTTTTGAG
Organism: Sisymbrium altissimum; assembly: GCA_900406495.1. Taxonomy (NCBI): domain Eukaryota; kingdom Viridiplantae; phylum Streptophyta; class Magnoliopsida; order Brassicales; family Brassicaceae; genus Sisymbrium; species Sisymbrium altissimum. The sequence goes on along the minus strand of OVBI01002062.1, from coordinate 8,478 downwards.
ATGTCCAGGCATGTTAAAAGGGGCCGGTGATCTGATCCTTCGAACTGGAGGTAGCAACAATGGTTTGATGTGAATTTTTCAGCCCATTCACCATATGCAAGGGACCGGTCTAGGCGGCAATGAACCACTTGATTCTGGTGGACTCCTCACCATAACAGAAATTATCGGAATGTCTCATATCGTATAGGTCGTTTGCTGCCTGAAAAGTTCTGAAATCTCCGAAGGATCCTTCAGTTCTAGTTCTTCCGTTTGTCTTTTCTGATGGGTCAGATATGTCATTGAAATCCCCAGTGAGAATCCATGGGAAATCTCGGAATTGAGTGAAAGATGTAAGTTCTTGCCATAAAGCTCTACCTTTTGGTTGCTCTGGTTCTCCATAAACAAATGAGGAAGTGAAAACTCAGCCTTTGAACTTAATGCTTGTGTAGTTATAGTTTTTGCAGCTTGATAGAACCGTGAGGTCGATATCCTCTCTCCATAGAAGGATTAGTCCACCTCCTCCTGGGCTGTGTGGTGAGACGATATGATGATGGTCAATGCAAAGAAAGCTAAGTTTCTCCAGAACCACCTTGTCTTTATTTTTTCTCTCCATTAGGAAAGTTATATCCGACTTGATTGTCTTGTGTAACTCCCGGATTCTGTGAATATTTGTGGTTTAGGAAACCACAACAATTCCATGCTATAATATTTAAGGAAGAGAGCAAGGCGGAGTCCGAAAACCCGTGTTCTCCTTTGATATGGCCGGTATCATTGGATTATTTGCTTGAGGGGTGGAAGAGAGCAAGGCGGAGTCCACAACAATTCCATGCTATAATATTTAAGGAAGAGAGCAAGGCGGAGTCCCAAAACCCGTGTTTTCCTTTGATATGGCCGGTATCATTGGATTATTTGCTTGAGGGGTGGAGCATGTGCTTTGGTTTGTTGAGGCTAAGCCTTGGTTCCTGGTTCCAGAGCTTGTAAATTGGGCTTGTATCTGTCTACGGTGTGGGGAACCTTGTTTTGCTACGTTCTTAGATAGAGGTGAGATTTGTATAATTTTGGTTGTTCTTTTCCTGGTAGCTGAGCTATTCTTTGTTTGTGTGAGACTAATANCCATTTTCCCTTCCTTGGGGGGGGGGGGGGGGTGTCCCCTTCTCCTCTTCTCAGGTTCATTCTCTGAGAGCTTGTGGCAAGGCTGGGCTTTCCTCGTGAGGAGGCTCAGAGATGGTAAGGTTTGCGTTCTCTATCTCGGTCCTTGTAACCTCTTGTACAGATTGAGTAGGGGCATTTGTTGCCAAGAATATAGCAGTGGCTTTCATAAGCCCGCTTGGTTCACTCTCCAAAACTCTCCTCTTCTGGCCGCACTTTCAGCCGGGTCACCACAATTTAAATACTGTTGGGTAACTCTGTTTAATTCCTCCATGATGACTTCCATGTTGGCTTTTTGAGCAGTGTTGGTGTTGATGTTACCCGGAGCATCCATAGGAGAAGGAGTTATTTCTTCTAGAGGGCTGCTCTTATTGCTTTCTCTTCTAAGAGGAGAACCAAGGTTAGCCTCCTTAGCTTTTTCTCTCCATTCAAGCCTTATTGATGTTTGGGTTGGGGATCTTGAATTTGATGTTCTTCTCAATCCATTTCGTATATCTTGTTGGTGGCCTACGTTTTGGGCAGAGTTTCTTCTATACGGATGGGAGTCAGTTGGTGATTGGTGTCTCCTGATGCGAGCGGAGGTTCCGTCTCGGTGGAAAGGGTCTTTACTTGACGGTTGTGAAGTTCTTTCATCAGGACGTCTGGCGTAATGATCTTGTCTTTCTGGGTAAGATCTGTTCTCCTCTGTTATGTTTTCTCCGTAGTGGTTAGTGTTCTTAAGGGTGCTATCTTGGTCTGTACCAGTTGGAGGTTGTGTTGGGCATCTGACCGATTCGTGAGAGAGGCTATGGCAGATAGAGCATAAGCCTTCCAGCTTCTCATGGTCCAACTGTAGGATAGTTTCTTCCCCTCCTGAAAATTCAAGAATGGATTCTCTAATAATGGGTTTAAGGCCATTAACTGAGACACAGATGCGAGCTGCGGTGGGTGTAAGACAGACTTCTTCGAGATCTCCTAACTCTCTTCCAATGTTTGTGAGGAGGTCCTCATGCTAGTAGTGTAGGGGGATCCCTCTAATATTAATTCAGAACATGATCTGGGAGGGAAATTCCTCGGAAATGATAGGTTCCCACTTCTGAATGATTATCATTGCCTTGTCAAAGTGGTATGGCCTGTTTTGGAGAGCTCTGGTAAGGTCATCCATTTCGTCAAAACGGACTTGGACCTTTCCTTGCCCAAGATCTGGTGCATTTGCTCTTCCTTTGATTCCCCATCTCTTAGCTAGGTATGGGAGGAGAGCCCACATTCTCTGGCTTCTTGGGTTTGTTAAGCGGCCTATGATGGTACGAGCATTATCGTGGACAAGTAATACACTATCAAGCGCTGGTGCTCGGATGCGGATTCTGGGAGGGGGTGATGCCGTGTGGGCCAAACCCTTCCCTTTTCCAGAGTACGTGTAGCGGTTTGTCATCTTAATATTTAGAAAAGTGAAGCTATGTTTGTCTCTGGTACTGAGTTGTTGGTAGATGCAGATCAGAGACTAGCTGGATCTTGATAGAAAGTGGTTAACAGACGCGAAGCAGGTCACGGGAGGACCCTTTGGAGGTTGCTTGATGAACTAGATTAGGTGGTTTCAATCAGGTGAGAGTTCATTGTTGGAAAGGAGAGCTTACCGGCGAGAGAGACGATGGCACGAGACCAGAGGTTAGGGGATGAACCGCGGCGGCACGAGACCAGAGGTAGTTGCAGTGGTCAACTTTCTATTAGAGGAAGGGGGAAAAGGTGGTTGACGGCTATTCTAGGCTAGGAACGGTTAATTCTGGTGAAAGAAAGTGACTGTTGAGTAGGTGCCTCGAGGAGAGTACCTGAAAGAGTTTTTGTAAAAGTTTTAATTCAGTTCTTCTAACACCAACAAAAAAAATTCATTCATACAATAAACAACTTCATAAAATATATTAGCCAAAATCAGCCTTTACTACTATGATATTATGATAACAGTGTATATATTATTCAACTATATAACTCGCTATTATCATTTACTGTGATTATTAAATATTAAAAAAAAGACTTCACCCCAATGCGGAGAGCCGATAAAATTCTAGTAATCTATTAGTATATAAAAGTTGAGGCTAAATGCCATTGATAGTATTCACATAGGATTCAACAAAATTTAAAACAATAAATACTATCATTTCACATCAACATTATAAATTAAGGAAAATTTCTAAACTTTATAATTATATTGTTAATAGAAAAATCTTTATAATATTATTTGAGAAGTCACTTTCCTATGTGTCATTCGCACGTTAATTCTTATCGAAATCGATTACAAATATATCTTTAATGAATTATCATTACAATATTTGATTGCCATTAGTCATATTTTTTTATTTTTTTTTGTTTAATAACTTTTTCCAAATCATATTAATAAAAAGAAATAACTTTAAAACATATAATATTTATTGTATATATTTAAAAAACGAAAATTCACAAAAAAAAAAAAGAAAGTCTCTTTTAAATCATATTAAAAAAGGAAAGAACTTTAAAATATAAGAAATATTAATTCCAAAAAATGAAAGCTTTTTAAATCATACTTAAAAGGAAATAATTTTTATCTGAAATATCTAATATGAATTAATGATAATACATTTAGTAATGGAAATATGAATCATATGAATATATATCATTTGTTGTTTTTAATTTTTTTGGAATCAATATCATTTTAATTTAAAATCACATTAATAAAAGGAAATAGTTTTAAAACATCAAATAATTTTTCTATAGATATAAAAACGAAAATTAAAGAAAAGGAAAAGTTTTTAAGAAAAAACATATTAAAAAGGAAATAACTTTGAAATATAGAAATATTTTTATTAGATAAAAAAGATTAATTTAAAATGAAATTATTTTAAGAATCATATTAAAAAAGAAAATAACTTTACAAATATTGCCATTACTACAACTTATTATTTATTTTTTTGTTAAATGATATTTTTTCAAAATCATATTAATAAAAGGAAATAATTTTAAAACATAAAACAAATAAAATGTGTAAGTAAATAAAATGTACTATTAATAAATAATTTATAAATAAATAAAATGTACTATTATTCAATAATTTTAATTTAGTTATTTTATAAATATTCATATCCATGCATTAGCACGAAAGAATCACTTAGTACATAATATAAGGAAATTATCTATAAATTTTTGTTAAATAAAAAAAATTAATATTAGATTAGGACAACTTTCTAATTTAGAAGATAAGATAAAGGAATTATCTATAAATTTCTAAACAAAAAATTAACTTAATATTAGATTAGGAAACTTTAAAAATTTAAAATATAAGATTAAAATTATATATAAGTTTCTATTAAACAAAAAAATTAATTTAATATTAGATTAGAAAACTTTTTAATTTAAAATAATTATGTCATCTTTATAATTAACTATATACCTATAATATATATGGTGAAAAAAAATTAAAATAAATTTAATAACCAATAAAAACTTGAGGCTAAATGCTAGTGAGAGTGTCAACATATGATTAAAATTTAAAAATAACTAATAGAATCATTCCACATCAATATTAGAAATTAAAGAAAATTTCTAAATTTTATAATTGTATTGTTAATAAAAAAAAATACATCATAATGAAGAGTTAATGTGTGCATCAAAAACAAGGAGTTAATGATAGTGTATTCAAATGAGAAAACGAATAAATATTTGAGGATGTAGAGTTACGTAAAGTAATGTGTAATTTGTAGATATAGATTTATATAAGCGTTATAGATTTATGTAAGAGACGGCATTTATCTTGTACAGATATTCGTTCATATACATTGGATTTGGCGAAGTAATATTTTTAATTACATGTTAACCTTATATAATATATGATACGATGTAGGAAGTTATTATTATATATCACATGCTAACAATATATATTGCCTACTATTATAAGGTGTACAAATGAATGTGGCGAGTTATAATGGAATATCACATGTTTAATTAATTTGTTAGAATTATAAAAAAATCATGTAGCATGAAAAATAACCATATTCATAGTTCTTTACTTCATTTGTCATACATGTAAAAAAAATACATAGTATGAAAATAAATATAGTCATAGCTCATTAATTAATTTGTTACACCTGTAAAAAAAACACATATCATGAAAATTAAATAAATAGCCATGCAAAACAGTATAGTGTAAAGAAATAAACATACAAATATACATATATAGTTTTAATAATTAATATGTTAGGCGAGTAAAAAAAACATATAGTATAAAAACACATATAAAAATCAACTTTATACCATAGATGTTCGGACTGAGTTTGAGTGAGCGAGTTGGCAAGTCAGCCCACCGAGTAAATCGTCTTCGTCGTCACTACCTCCGTTTTCCGTGTTGGTAGAGCATCAGGAGAAGTGAAGTTAGGAGAGAAAACTGGATAGTCGATCTCGTCTTCTGACTGAGCTGAGAGAGTGAGTCGGTGAGTCAATCCACCGAGAAAATCCTCTTAGTTGTCATTACCATCATCTTATCTGTCAATAGAGTTATTGTTGTCTCATGTTGAACATCATGAAATCTTAGAGATCGTAATTGTTTATATTTTCTTACGTTTAGGTGAGATATGAAAGAAAAGATCTTTAGATATATACATTTAATTATGTGGCCGAGGGTATAGGATGAAAATGGATAATAAACGTGTAAAGGTATACTAAGGTTCAATGGTAGTAAAATATTTACATTTCTTGGACTTCAAAACACATTTGACAAAAAAATTTAGTTGTAGTCTGAATTCTTAAAGCATCATTAAGGTTAGGTTCTAAATAAAATTCTCATTAATTTTTTAATAACAAAAAAGGAAAAAGTTAAGAGAGAGAAAAATAATCCTTTTAACAATGAAAACTTTAAAATTTCATTTTTAGAGTCTCTTGCTACAAGCTTTTTTGTTATTGGTTCAATTCTTTTTAAATAAATTAAATTATAACAAAATATGAAATTAATAATATAAATTTTATTAGAACTTCAATTTGGATTCTTTTGCATTAAAGATACTCTTATTAACTGGCCAATCACTTCTAAATAATACGTCTTTTTTAGAATACGTTGAGGTATAAACTACAAAAAGACCAAAGACCAATTTTTTTTTCTTATAACGGAAGGCAACAATTCACCATCGTAAACTAAAAGACCACATTATTCACATGCCAGGCCCGTGGGCCAAGGAGTTGATTATTTATCTCCATAATGCGCAATATGAACGGACACCGTTACATTTCCTAAATATCCGCAATTAAGGAAACCCTAGAATTGCTCTTTCCCTTATATAAACCCTAAAAACTTCCTTAATCTTATCCTAGCGATTTTAACTCCAAAAATTCTCCCTGATGTCGTCAAAAGCCAGATCTTCAGCGGCCACCAAAGGCGCAGATCCACAGCATGATAAAAAGAAGAAGAAGCCATCGTCGGCGTTAGACCCGACGTCTATATCGATCACGTCACTTCCTCACGATTTGCTTCTAAACTGTTTAGCCCGTGTCTCTAGATTGTACTATCCAACTCTTTCCCTCGTCTCCAAAAATTTTCGATCCATCATTGCTTCACCGGAGCTTTACGAGACCCGATCGCGCCTAAACCGTACCGAGAAGTGTCTTTATCTTTACATACGCTTCCCTTTTGAAACTGAAACACTTTGGTTCACTCTCTGCCGTCTTCCTAGTCGAAAAATAGCCAACGGGTCAAGTGGCTATTTTACGGAGCAAATCCCATCTCCCAAGTATTTACCTCCTTCACAATCGTCGACTCTCGTAGCCGTTGGATCTGATATCTACAAAATCGGTGGCGCTGATGATTTATATGATTACAAAATCTGGAAGCGGAACTATTCTTCTAGTGTCTCTGTCCTTGATTGTCGCTCTCACACGTGGCGCCAGGCTCCAAGCATGGGAATGAAGCGGAACGCCTCCTCTACAGCAACCTTAGTTGATGGGAAGATATATGTAGCCGGAGGGTGCAAAGAAAAATTTGTCAGTTACCCCAACTGGATGGAAGTGTTTGACCTAGAGACCCAAACTTGGGGCCCTGTGAAAAACCCTCGTATTTTTGCATTGCACGAGGAGTACAGGACGAAAGGCTTTGTAGCCAAGAGCTTCCTACTTGAAGGAAAACTCTGCATGTTTGGGGATGATTCTGTGGTTTACAAGCCCGAGGAAGATAGTTGGGAAGCGTTAGGATATGATATGTCTCGTATGTCTTGGGCAGCAAAATCTTGTCCATCAAGATCTTGTCACTGCGTGATAGACGATGTCTTGTTCTTTTGGGATTGCGGGGAGTTCAAATGGTATGATTTTAAGGCAGGTTTATTTAAGGAATTGAGGGGTATTGAAGGATTGCCTGATCTTACACTGTAAAATGGTGGATCTTGGTGGGAAGATGGGGTTTTTGTGGACTGAGTATTTGTATACTCAGACCATTGAGGAATGTAGGATATGGTGTGCTGAGATTACGCTTGAAAGGGGCGATGGAGAAGAAATTTGGGGGAAGGTTGAGTGGTTTGATTTTGTGCTTAGAGCCCACGGGTCTTGTTCCTCGTTCAATGTTGTTTCTGCTTCTCTTTGATGAAATTCATTTTTTATGAGAATAAGCTGATATGATTGTGGGTACTTTCATTTTGCTTTGAATACTTGCATTTTTTTGTTGTTTTTTCCATTCTCTTGTAGTATATGAGGATGATGAATGGTTGTTTCATGTATTTAGCTCAATGCAATTGGCATTGATTCACTTCTAAACATATGCATCTACTTGTAGACGGTCGAAGCTTATTTTGACAAAATGTCCTTGCTTACGCGTTTGTTTGGGTGTACAGTTCTCTGTACATTGACAAGGAGAACTAAAAACATTAATATACATCGTTATAAGTTATAACGTCTGTCAAATTGTGTATAGAACAGTGGCTCTCTAATTGTTGGAATATGGTCAGTTTGCAGAAAAAGGGATCATAAGGGTAAAAGCAGATGATGTTGACAAAAAAAAAAAGTTTATATGCTGTAAGGAACCAAACTAAAAAAATTGTTTCTGAAACAATCAATACTAAAATCAATTGAGAAGTATGTTTTAAAAAATATTTCAAAAAAAACTTTTTATTTACATCCATGCCATTATATTTTGTTTGGTAACAAATTTTATAATAATTTTGTATTTTGTTCTAATATTTATTATTTTTTAACTACCAAAATTTATGAAACATTCTAAGATTTTATTCCAAAATTTTAGAATTTTAGTTTCCAAAACTGTGGACCAATTAAAAAAAATGACAAAATCAATAAATACCTTATAATTTTATTTTAAAGATAATTATATCATTATTAAATACCATTTATAAAAAATTTAGAAACATGACAAAA
>OVBI01002061.1:0-24748 GCA_900406495.1 Sisymbrium altissimum | reverse complement strand
TTGGGACGCCATGGATTGGTCGTCGGAAACTTTTGCAGAAGAAAAGAGAAAGAAAGGTGTTTAGATCTACTCCTCTGATACTATATAAAAATGAGATTGAGTTGTATATTCATGAATGTGTCGAAGTACAGATATATACAATGCTAGTTTCTATGTTTGAGAGATACTCGATATTGTCTTCCTATAACAAGAGATATGCAATATAATGCTGAAGATATCTTGAGAATATTCTCACGGGTCTATATGCACTACGTTGTTGGCTACTTCATTGGGGATGCACCACACATTGGAAAGATCCACGCCACAGTCAATCGTCTCTGGACCGAGAATGACAAAATGGTGAAGATCGATGTCCAATTTTTGAATGCTAAAACCGTCCTCTTTGGTATCGAGGATTCTCAAACAAGGAGACGTGTCCTCAAACGCCACTTCTGGCATATCAGTGACATTCCTCTTGTAGTCCAAGAGTGGAACCAAAGAGCTATGAACCTCAGACCAGATATGACTGCCATGCCAATATGGATCGACTTCAAGGATGTTCTGGGCCGATTGTACTCAGAACAAAGTCTAGTTTTCTTGGGGGATATAATTGGTGATTAAAAAAAATCCATCCAAACACGGAAAGATGAATACGTCTAGATGTAGCTCGTGTTCTAGTTGTGGTAAACTTAGAGAAGGCACTAGTGTCAAAAATTGTTCTCAGTGATGATCAGAAGTCAACGATTTCAGTTGGATATCCATAACTTCCACCACGGAGCATAACATGAAAACATCGAATGTAAACAAATATGAAAGCAGGATCTGTAGTCATTCTCACGAAGGATAAGGAGATTAAGTCAAAGGAAGGAAAGAGGAAAAACAGTGAAAACAAAGGAGAACTGGAGAAGACAATAAATAGTTTGAAAGCAGTGGGTAACAACTCAGCAACCCATACATTTGAAGAGTAGAATAGATGCTGACACACAAGAAGAATAAAGAAGAGGATGAGTCTTCTTCATCAGATGAAGACCTGCAAATAAAAGCTATGAATCAAAAAGGTGGGGGAAACTCAAAAGAATAAATCCACCATGAAGAAATCAGTTATGTAAAGGCAACATAGCACTCGACAAGACCAGCAAGTTTCCCAACATACCAAACACAATAAAAAGTCCTCACGGAGGAACTAATGATCATGATTGTCTTTTTTTTTATGTGGAATACTCTGGGCATCAATGAAATGTGCAAACATAACAAAGTCAAATCTTCTTTGAACGCAACTAAGTCTTTCTTTTGGTTGCCTTCTGGAAACTAGAGTACAAGAAATTAAGAGTTATGGTATTATTGATATAGTTTTCCCAGGTTGGGATTATGTTACTAACTATGATTATCATATATTATAAAGAATTTAGTTTATCTAGTCGGAGGAAGTAACAGTTACAGTCCTATACAAGAGTCCTCAGATGATCACGGTTGGGATCCAATCAACTCGATGGGAGACCTTCCTTTATTCTTCTATTTATGCTTAAAATTTCAGAGCAGATCGAGTGGTGCTTTGGGATGAACTTCGTCATAATAAAGATTTTTTTGGAGCAAATACTGTCCATGGGTGGTGTTAGGAGACTTCAACAAGATTCTTGCCTCCAATGAACATTCACAAGCTCTTCATAGGATTACAGACCAAACTGGTATGTGAGATTTCCAACAAGTGATAGTTGATTGTGAACTGACTGATTTAGGTGGTATCAGACCTCAGTTCACCTGATGGAACAGCAGAGAAGGATACCCCTTTGGAAAAAAAACACTAGATAGAGTCCTAGTGAATAGTGCTTGGAACAACATATTCACTCAATCCTTTGTAGCATTTGAGGCAAATGGAGTTTTGGATCATTCAAGAAGCCTTGTTTAAATAGAAAATGCAAATACTGAGAAGAGGAGATATTTTCAGTTCTTTCACTATCTTGCGGACCATCCCTAGTTTATAAATGTAGTTTCTGAGTATTGGGTTACAACAGAACCTCTGTTTCATTCTCGCTCAGCTTTTCATCGGTTTTATAAAAAACGCAAGCATCTTAAGCCAGTCTTGAGAGCTCACAATAAAGATAGATACGGGGACATAACTCGGAGGTTGAAGATTGCTTTTGACATAACTCGGAGGTTGAAGATTGCTTTCTATGCAAGGCAGGAACAGGCTCTTAAGGGTCCATGTGCGGAAATTTCACTGCAGCAATGGCTGAGTGGAAGCATTAAACAGATGTGGAGGAGAAGTTATATAGACAGAAATCTCGCATAACATGGCTCAAGCATGGGGATCAGAATACCACAGTATTTCATAGAGCAGTGCAAAACCATAAATCTAAGAACGCCATCAGACGATTGATAAATGCTGTAGGAGAGGAACTTTCAGACCTTAAATTAATAAGAGCTGAAGCTGGGAATCACTTCAAGGAGTTTCTTAACAGAAGGGTTCCTATACTAGATGCTCCACTGTATACTGAACTCGATAAACTAATTGAGTACAAGTGTTCATAAACAGCCTGTACAAAAGCTCGCAAATGCAGTTGGTGTAGAATCAAATAGTGGAGACTTTCATCTGTTCTTCCATTTATGCTTCGAATTTCAGAACTGAGTGGCTCTCTTTATTATGGGATAAGGTTCAATAAATTCAGTCTATGTATGGTTCCACAATCTTCATATGATTTTTATATATTGGCAGGATAATTAATTATGGAAGTAGATATTTTACAAATTATGATTTTTATATTTTGGATTGATTTTAGAAGTTTTGATATAAATATCTATTATAAAATTTGAGACTATTGTTTGCAACAACAAAAAAATTATATAAAGACTTATAATATAAGTTAAATAATATCATAATTTATATGAATTTCCTAAAAAATTAAATAAATGGATTAATTTGAAAATTTTATAAATAAATATATTAATACCAAATTAAAAATAAAATCTATTTGGAATACTTTTTTTATAGGACAAAACAGAGAAATACATTGGACCAAAAACTACCTCTATTATAGAATTCTTCTATTTTAAAGAAAAAAGAATAGAAGAATACAACGGATATGGTCTAAGAATCAAAATTTGCAATCAAAGTTGACAAAAGAATCAAAAGTCAAAAATAATCAAAGCCAATAAGATTTTCTAACATCATATGAATGAAGAACTATGTTTCTTGGCAACCTAGAAGCTTTACAAACTTTAAGACAATTTTGCACAATCAACAATACACATGTATAAGCCACAAAAACGAGAATGAGCCTTAAAGAAATTGAATATTATTTTACTTTAATGAAAGCATGAACAAAGAATAATTCTTTCTCCACCCATATTTGGGCTTCTTTGCTTACCATTAACCCTTGTAAGTTACAAAAAAAAAGAGAGAACAAGAGCTCTGTATACGCAACTTGTCCTCAAGAATCGTCAGTGTGACTGCAGTATCTAAGCAAATTCACCTATAGACTGTACATACCTTCACGTTGCTAAAGTATATCTTCACATTATCTATAGGAGGCAAGTGAGCTACTAGGATTTGGAACTTACCAGTAATCTTTACATGAACAAGCACCTCCTTCAAAATGATGAAACCTATACGCATCCCTCACTATGATTTCTCGATTTGAAACCTTCGAGACAAATTTGATCCAGTTATGGCAATCATTGCAAACTCGTAGGTTCTTCATTACATTTACAGGCATTGTAGAAGGCAAGCTAAGGAGTCCAAACGAAATCGCTAATTTCTCGCTGTGAATGAAAATCGTCGGATCTTTTGCCTCTTGCTGCGCTTCATTCAGGAGGCTGAAACAGTCTTGCACATACCCGATCTCAGATGCTTGTTTTGTAAGATCTCTGAAATATTCATGTATTTCATCAGCCAACGGATGATTCTGGTCACCAACGTAGAAAGAGTGAATTGTGTTTGTTACTTCGATCCAGCTTTGTCCAGGTTCTTTCTTCACACCCTTCTCTTTCATCTTCTGTCTTGTTTGATCTCTAGCATCCCATTTCTTGCACACTGCATAGAGATTTGACTGAAGTACATATGTTGCTGAGTCTTCAGGCTCTAACTCCACGAGATGACGTGCAGCGAACTCTCCTATTTCCAAGTTCTTATGCACAACACAAGCACTCAAAAGCGTTCTCCAGACTAAAGCATCAGGCTCAATAGGCATCTCCTGAATAAACTCCTTTGCTCGGGTTAAAAGACCAGCTCGGGTTAGCATATCCACTACACATACATAGTGTTCCGGTTTAGGAGCTAATCCATATTTTGTGTTCATGGATTCAAAGTATTCAATCCCCTTGTCCACAAGTCCTATATGACTGCAAGCTGATAGAACTCCCACAAGCGTCACGTGATTAGGCCTTACATTAGAATGTATCATCTGGTCGAAAAGATCTAGTGCTTCAGAACCAAACCCGTGTTTAGAATAAGCATTAATTATCGCATTCCAAGAAACTTCATTACTCGTGGAGACTTCAAGGAATTGCTTCTTTGCATCGGAAATGCTTCCACACTTGGCATACATAGAGATCAAAGCGTTACAAACTTCTGTTTCCGAATCATATCCGGTTTTGGTGATCACAGCATGAACCTGCTTCCCTTGTTTCATGTTTGCTGTCTCAGAAGCAGCTTTCACAGCAGAGCCAAACGTGAAATTATTACTGTCGATTCCTTCTCTGTTCATTCGAACAAAGACACGAAGTGCTTCTTCATTGTTTCCGCTCTGCTGAAACCCTGATACCAAAGCGTTCCATGCTATATTATCTCCAGCTTCAGTTTGTTCAAACGCTAGATAAGCTTCCTCTACTTTTCCGCATCTGGAATAAAGTGTAACCAGTGCATTTTGAAGTGGCAGGTCAAATGAGAAACCAGATACAAAAGATTGAGCATGAATCTGCTGTCCTTCCTTTAGGGATTGAAGACCAGCACATGCACTAATTGCGTTTGTGAATCCAACTTCATCAGACCGGATCCCTAGATCCAACATCTGCCTGAAAGTTGTTAAAGCTTTGTCGTTGAGATTGTATTGCGTGTAACCTGCAATCATGGTCGTCCAAGACACAACATCTTTGCCAGCAAACCGTACAAGGATATCTCTGGCAATATCCAACTTCCCTAGTTTCGAGTACATATCTATGAGCACACCACACACATAGGCATTGAGCTGAAAGTTAGTTTTCACTATTTGACAATGGATCTGTTCCCCAAGCTCAAGATCCCCAAGACGGATACAAGTTTTCAGAATACTAGGGTATGTATATTGATTTGGAACAATTTCCTCCATCTGCATCTGTCTGAAAATCCTAAAAGAGTTTCTTAAATCGTCTAACAGCCCATAAGCGACTAGCATAACATTCCACAGAACTACATTTTCAACCTCAGTCTCAAGAAAATAATCAAGGGCGGTTTCAATATCAGAGCATTTTGCATACAGATTAAGAAGTGCACCTTCGATCTTGTCGTTTGAAGTAAAACCGAGTTTAGTTGTGTACGCATGTAGCTGTTCTCCACCAAAAAGAGTTCCATCAGCTGAACACGCAACCACAAGGCTTGCAAGAGTATTGCAGTCTGGTTCAAGTCCATCACGCTGCATCCTTTTGAACAATTCCATAGCTTTTTCACCGTAACCACACTGAGAAAGCCCGTTGATAAGAGTGTTATAAGTAACCGCATCTCTATGTGACATGTTGCTGAAGATGTGTTCTGCTGATATCAAATTTCCCAAATGAAAGTATAAGGACACTAGTGCATTGCAAACATAAGTGTCAGACGAAAACCCTAACTTCAATACGAGTCCATGAAGTTGCTCGCCGGTGTCAAGAGATTGTATCTTCTTACACGCACTTAAAACACTTGACAACGCGTAAGGCGTTGGCATAATACCTGAAACATACATATCGCAGAACAATCTAATAGCGTCTGCTTCACATTCGTTTTTCGACAGCCCAGATATCATGGCAACCCACGAACTGTGATCCTTCATATGTAATCCATCAAAAACCTTTCTAGCTAGCTCCACAAACCCATTTCTACAGTACAAATCAATCAACGGATTACACACAACTGTACTATTCCCCAAACCCTGATATATCATCCTTGCATGAATCTGCTCAACGACATCAAAACCAACATTACCAACACGGCATGCTTCCAAAACACCCGTGAAGGTGCCTTCATCAGGAGTCACATTCTCATTAACCATTCTCGAAACGAGACCAAACACTTTCCCACTCAAGTTTCTACAAGCTAACTCCTTTATCATCTTATTCCAAGCAAAAACAGTTCTCTCAGGCATTTCATCAAACACCTTAAAAGCACCATCCAAGTCTCCCTTGTATAGATAAAAATCAAGAAGCTTTTCAGACAAACAAGCATTGTTATCAAAACCCAACTTCAAAATCTGTGCTTGTAGCTTCCTCCCTTCATATAAAGACCCGTTCTTCTTCAAACATCCCTCAAGAAGCCATGTGAATGTTTGATGGTTTGGTCGAACTCCACGGCTCTCCACAGAATCAGTTTCTTTTTCTTGGAACGAGTCTTCTTGATAGAGAGAAACAGACACAGCAGCACAACTAGTTCGGTAACCGGAGACTGGTGTCTTTCTTCTGATCTCACAAAGTGTCTGCAAGAAAAAGAATAGTGGAATTTTCAAGAATTAGAACATAGTGAAGCAAAGGCGTTTCAATGGGAAGGTTTTGAGAAGAGAGGATGAATATATTACACGGAGGACATTTCTGGTGTTGAGCTTACGAGGAGCAGTAAGAAGGATGGTATATGAGGACGAGACAGGCCGAAGAAACATGGGTTTGTTTCTTTTAGGCTCGACCTAACATTACAATGCAAGAAACAAGCAAACTTATAACATCCTAAAGTTATGAGTTTGAAAGTCAGAAGTTTTGGAGTTGTTAACAATTTAGGAAAAAAAAAAAAATACAAATATAAACAGTGTACATACAAATCGTCACACGCTGAAAGGATTTCTCTCCCAGACCCGAGTTTGGAGAGTTGTTTACACTTTAATTTGGTGCCCTTGTTAAGTCATTTTCCTTTTTCAAATCTTTACCTCAAATAGAAAGTTTTCCTTTTTCAAATCTTTACCTCAAATAGAAAGTTGACTTACTTAAACTACTTTTGGTTTAGGATTACCCGGGGTCCCACCCCTGACTTAGTCGGCGGGCACATCCAAAACTGGTAAGTTTCTCTCCTCCCTGTTATCTTTTACCACCTTTCAATCTGTAACCTCCTCCTCCTTTCTGCCTTTGCCTCAACCCAGTTGCCGAAAAGCATCCCCTATATACACTAAAAGAAAAAGAACCTACCGTCCTTTACAAGAACAAAACAAAGCATTTTCAGAGCAGTTTCAATAATGCAAAGAAGATTTTCAAGCGCTGAGAAGGGAAAAGNCCCCCCCCTCCCCCCCCCCCCCCCCGCATTGCTAGGGTCCGTGTGGAGACCCCCATTAACGATGACCTCATTCAAAAGCACTCGCGCACTATTGTTGGAAAACCTGACATATAAGCAAAATCACAAGTATCATTCTGAGAGTCAACGAAGATATGGCATCTCTGAGAAATCCGGTAGGGATTCCTCCGATCTCTTCTCTACCAGAAAGGAAAACAAACATTACCAGACACACCAATGTGAGCACCTTAAGCCGGGGTTCCGACACCAAGACCATTCTAAAAGAGACTACCAAAGATCTTCAACGGCCACCATTGCCAAATCCAAGGTCTGGCGTGAAATTGACCAATCCAGATTTACTAACNCCCCCCCCCCCCCCACGAAGCCCAACTAGGCGGGAGGATGAAAGCTCCTCAAGACCTCCACTCTTGACCGCTGAGAGAGGGGATCCTCTCCAGACTGGACCAACAAACCTCCCGCACGCAGACATGGAGGGTGCCATGGAAGAACTTAGAGAGGTAATGATACAGTACACGAGTTGTGCTGACCCCACAGAGAGCACAGCCTGCCGTGAGAGAATGAGGCAAGCGGAGGAGCAAGGACAAGTGGAGGAAACCGCAATTCAAATGGTACAAGCAGCTTTAAACCGTCCTGCAAACCCTGCTGAACAACAGCTAGCATCACCAACGACCAGAGTCCCCGCCCTCCTCTGATTAGGCCCCTTTCCAGACCAAGGAAGCTCCGAGAACCTGTACACATCTGCAAATATCTAGGATCGACAGAGTCCACCAAAGGCAATGAAAAGAAAGCCAGGACGTCCCCCGGGTAAACGAAAAACAGCAATGTCAATACCCCCGATTGCAGGAATAAGCTCTCGCAAGAGACTGATTCAAAAAAGTAATGCCTCACCCCGAAGGAAAGCTATGGTTTCAACGGGACAAGCAAGCAAGACTACTAAAGGCCGAAAGACCAAAACTGATTCTGGTAATTCAGACAATCAACCTTTAAGCAGGATGATCCCGGCTATCACTAAACGTGCGATGGATTTTCGGGATCCATCAATTCTTGTTCCTTAAAGGTACTAAGCTAGAACTATCGAGGTTACCCTCGAACAGTTCGTCGTCTCCGCTGGATGAAGAAGACACTCTTCCCAGATATTCTCTTCCTATCGGAGACTAAAAATCTCTATGATGTGGTGTCTGCTAAACTAGAGGGCCTCCACTATGATAAACACCACATCATCGACCCTATTGG
Organism: Sisymbrium altissimum; assembly: GCA_900406495.1. Classification (NCBI taxonomy): domain Eukaryota; kingdom Viridiplantae; phylum Streptophyta; class Magnoliopsida; order Brassicales; family Brassicaceae; genus Sisymbrium; species Sisymbrium altissimum. The sequence continues at coordinate 16,095 of OVBI01002061.1, read as the reverse complement.
CCACAGAGAAGTTGGTCTAACTCTATTTTAGAAAGAGGACACACAGATAGAAATCCTTCAAGCTGATCGTAATCATATAGACACAAGAATCATATATCAAGGAAAGGTCTTCTTTGCAACCTTTATTTATGGAGACACAGACAAGCTAAAGAGGAAACAACTCTGGACTTACCTCCTTGGAATGGCCGAAGCCCGCGACAGCCCTTGGTTTTTCACTGGAGACTAACGATCTAACTAGTAATGTCGAGAAGGAAGGAGGACCACAGAGATCTGAGGGATCCTTCTCTAATTTCCTATCATTCCTATCTGAGGGAGATCTATTTGATCTCCAATTCTCGGGCGACCCCCTCTCATGGCGAGGAAAGAGAGGTGACCACTTCGTCCGATGCCGACTTGACAGAGCTATGGCTAATGGCCATTGGGCAGAAATTTTCCCCACGGCACGATCCCACTATCTCGGCTACGAGGGCTCGGATCACAGACCAATCCTCTCAGTTTTTGAACCGGAAAAGAAAAAATGCAGAGAACTTTTCAGATACAATCGACGGCTCAACGATAATGAAGAGGTCAAAGAACTGGTTAAACAAACCTGGAGAAAAGGGGAAAAGCGACATATACACACAAAAATCGCACATGTCAGAGGTGCTATAACAGAATGGAACAAAAAACAACAGAGGAACAGCAATCTCCTAATCGAAGAAAAGAAAGCAGATCTAGAAACTGCCTTATCAACCCCGCAAAACGATACGACTCTAATCCAAAACATTACAAAGGAGCTGGATGATGCATACCTCAAAGAGGAAGAATTTTGGAGATAGAGAAGCTGACTAATGTGGCTAAATCTAGAAGATCGAAACTAAGGTTTCTTTCACGCTGTTACAAAAGGACGCAAGCGAGCGAACAACTTCTCAGTGATAGAAACAAATCAAGGCGAGGCTGTCTTCCAAGAAGACAGATTGCCAAGGTGGTAGAGCAGTACTTTGAGAACCTCTTCACTTCGCAAAAAAAACATAAGAGACAACACAACAGTATTTCAAGCCCTAACGCCAATCATCACAGATGAAACAAACTCTCTACTTATCAAAGAACCTCACCTGGCTAAGATCAAAGAAGCGGTCCTATCTATACATGCCGATAAGACACCTGGGCCATATGGCTTCTCTGCTTCCTTCTTCCACACCAATTGGGACTCCATTGGTGATGATATAGTACAAGAAATCCAAGCTTTCTTCAGAACAGGAGACATGCCTGCTCACATAAATGACACATTTGTAAGGCTAATCCCAAAGATCAAGAATCCACGGAAAGTGGCAAAATACAGACCCACTGCTTTGTGCAACGCCTATTACAAGATAATTTTAAAAATCATTACCCGGCGGATGCAACCCCTCCTCTCATCTCTGATCTCTGAGATCCAGTCAACATTCGTACCAGGACGAGCCATTGCGGACAATGTCCTTATAACACATGAGGTATTGCATTTCCTTAAAATATCAAAAGCACAGAAGAGATGCTCAATGGCAGTAAAAACAGATATGAGCAAAGCGTATGATAGATTGGAGTGGAATTTCATTTACCTCGTTTAACAGCGCCTTGGATTTCATGCACACTGAATCCGACAAATCATGCAGTGCATAACAACTGTGACATACTCCTTCCTCCTAAACGGCTCGCCTAGAGGGAAGGTCATACCGAGCAGGGGAATCCGCCAAGGAGACCCCCTTTCACCCTACATCTTTATCCTATGTAGTGAAGTGCTCTCGGGTTTGTGTCGCAGAGCACAGGAAGATGGGTCCTTGACAGGAATCCGAGTTGCTTACAACAGCCCACGCGTTAACCATCTTTTATTTGCTGATGACACCATGTTTTTCTGTAGAGCATCAGAACAAAACAGTGTCAAGCTAAATAAAAATCCTGACCCTGTATGAAAATGCATCTGGACAATGCATCAATGTGGAGAAATCCTCTATCACATTCTCTAAGAAAACCCCTGCTACAATCAAAGAGAAAGTCAAAGCGGCCCTACTAATCCAGAAAGAGGGAGGATCAGGGAAGTATCTGGGACTACCAGAACATTTCGGTAAGAGACCTATTCACTTCTATCGTCGACAAAATCAAACAAAATGCAAACAGTTAGAAGACAAGATTCCTCTCAACAGCTGGGAAGCTGGTCATGATTAAAAGTGTCCTCAATGCTATGTCATCCTATGCTCTTACATGTTTTAAACTCCCCGCATCAATCTACAAAAGAATCCAATCAGCCATCAATAGGTTTTGGTGGGATGGACAAGATGGGAAAAAGAAAATGACATGGGTTTCTTGGTCAAGACTTGCACAAGCNGGGGGGGGGGGGGGGTAGGTTTCAAAGATTTCAAAAGTCCAAATGATGCATACCTCGCAAAGCTCTCATAGAGACTTCTTAAAAACCCCACTAACTTGGTAAGTAGAGTCCTTTACGGCAAATACTGTGGCACTAGTAACCTCTTACAATGCACGAAGCATGCATCAAGCTCCCACGGGTGGCAAGGAATCCTAGTAGGCTGAGACCTCCTCAAAAAAAACCTTGGCTGGTCATAGGAGACGGTAACTCCATCAACCTCTCGAATGACCCGTGGCTGAGCACACACGGAAAATGCCAACCAATAGGACCTGCAACCATTGAGACAAGCAACTGGTTAGTTGCGGATATGTTCAAACCTGAATCCAGAGACGGGGGACCTAGAAAAGATTCGGGCTGTAATCCCCTGGGAAGAAGAAAGAATCAAAAAACTTAAACCAAGCAAATCTGGGGCTCCGGATAAATTGGTTTGGTTAGGTACTCCAACAGGAGAATACACCGTGAAGTCCGGATATGAAATGGCAATGGAAGGGGTCGAACATGAAGCACCTATACACCCCTCGCCTATAAACTTCAACTAGAACAAAAATATTTGGACGCTCAACACAGCCCCTAAGGTCAAAATGCTAATTTGGAAGATAATACAGGAAGCTTTACCTGTTGGAGACCGTCTTATTGAGAGACACATCAATGTTGACCCCTCATGTAAAGTATGTGGCGAGCTGGAAAGATCAACCATCTATTCTTCCACTGCCAGTTTGCAAGGGAAATCTGGAGCAAAATACCACTCACCACACTGATCAACCCTGATGCTATCACCGTCTTCAGCGAACAATGGCCACAACTATGCGACATCATCTGTCTTCCACCTCATGGAATTACAAAAAACCTCTCATCCCATGGACAATCTGAACAATCTGGAATGCCAGAAATAATAGAATCTTTAATAAGCGAAACTTTACAGCAGAGGAATCTCTCCTAAAAGCTATTACAGCAGCACGGAATGGAGCACTAACCAGATCAAGAAGCTGACACAGCCAAAATCCCCATCTGTTGACCCTTCCAAAGGGACTCTCGAGGCGGTCTGTAGAGTAGACGGAGCTTGGAAGGCAGAATCGACAATCGCTGGACTAGGGTGGACCATAACTTTCGACGACCAGACAACAAGCTTCTCGGAACAAACACAGTTTGTCTCCTCACCGTTAATGGCAGAAGCTCTGGCCCTGAGAGAAGCAGCAGCAAAGTGTGCAGAGGTAGCCTTCCGATCAGTTCAATTTGAATCGGACTCCTCCCAATTAATCAAAGCGATAAAATCGGGCACAGCCCCGACAGAAATCTACGGAATTTTAGCGGATATCAGACATTCAACCGCCTCTATGTTGATTGTTAATTTCATTTGGATCACTCGTGGAAAAAACATCGAAGCAGATGGGTTAGTAAAGCGCGGTTTGTGCGTCTCAGCTATAACCCCGGTTACCCAAATACCGGTTTAAGTCTCTATTATAAAAATGGTGTTCAAAAAAAAAAAAAAATTTAGGACTTTTTTTATTAGAAAATTTACATGGTCAGTGATTTTTTTGACCAAATTACCATTTTTTGTCAATCATTTGGTTAGTGAATTCGTTCGATACTAATGAGTTAGTTATATTAGATGATTTGATTGTGTGGTTTAGATTAAATATTATAGATCTTGTGCCTGAGAATATAAATTGATGTGGGAGACATGAATTAATGTGTACAAAAAATAGTTAGACACCATTTTTTTTTCTTTATTTTTATTTATCTTATTTTCTCTTTCCTATATATTCCTTTCTCATTTTAAATATATATAAATAATATAGATATTTCTTTTTTTACATAACAAGCTATAATTTTTCTTTCTTTCTTTCTTTTGAAATCTATTTTCATAAATTTTTGATATATGAAAATTTTTTGGATAAAATGTATTATATTTTCACTTTGACCATATGAATTCATCCACGACTTATTGAACATTTGGTCAATGTTAATTGGACAGACAGTTGCAACTTGTTACCAATCTATATTAATTATATATTTTTTGTCTGTTCCAGTTTAGCATTTATATTAAAAGTTGTGTTTGTTTTCTTGAATCAACCAATAAAAAACATAAATAGTGTTAACCATGATACATTAAAACTACGAAAGCACATAAATCTGTGTTTGACCAATGTAATTATGTCCATGCCAAGTTGTCCACATAGTAATCCAACATAATCAAACTATTTCTTGAACTCGCATTTACTTTCACCGATCTCACAAATCTTGTCATTGTATGTGCCAATTCCGCCATCATCTCTACTGCTCTTACTAAATCTTGATGTTGTCTCTCCCAATATCACCATCACCTATGTTGCACTTATCTCCACTTATGTCAATTTCTTCATCTACCTCTAAATTCTCTTAAAATGTCTATGAATAGTATTAAAAGTATTTATTTGTTATTTTGAATATGTAGCACTGTAAACATGGATGAGTTTATGTGGATAGATAAACATGGATGAATTTATGCTCAACTCATTTTTTTATCCTTTTTATTTTTATTTGTCTATTGTTCATTTTTTAAAAAAATAGAATAAAACATGTATAATATGAATTAGAATTATTTTTTCTATTTTCTAATATCTATTTTACTATTTTTTATTTAAATATAAATCAAATGTTATGGACAAAAAAAAAAGTGGGAAGTAAATGGTATACACTATAAGTTTCCCTTGCTAATTGGACATATTATTATGGACACCTTTTTGATTTTGAATTATCGGGATAATACATATCCATAAAACTTTGACCATTTTATATAGTCCATATGGATACAGTTGAGATTTGTATTTAGCATTTATATTAAAGGTTATATTTCTGTTCTTGAGTCAACCAATAAAAAACATAAATAGTGTTAACAATGATACATTAGAATTATGGATGCACATAAATATGTATTTGATCAATGTACTTATGTCCATGTCAAGTTGTCCACACAAATATGTTGTAACTTCAGATATATACATACATATACTACAGCTATATCCATGATAGTCACATACATATACATATTATAGTTATCCAATTATCACCAGCATTTTCTTCCCCAGTTATATAGCAAGAGGGTTATTACAAAGTGACTCATAGCGATGTATTCCATTGTTGTGATTCATCTGAACACATAAAACAAGTGTTTAAATCCATTGATCTTAGGAGAAATCACATTAATAAAATAAATTTTTAATTTTTTTTAGTAGAAAAGACATGATATAAACATTCTATATATTATAAATAGAATTACTATAAGAGATCGAAAGAAATAGCACGAGTCTACATAAGATTACTATTCTATATGGTTTTCACAACTAGTAGATAATAGAATATATAGAAATGATAAGATCCTATCTTAAAAAAAATATTGAAGGTTCATCAAACTAAAACCAGTCACTTACATAAGTAACACATTTAATGTAACTATCAATGTTTTTAGAGTTATTTACGCTTTGGAACACTTTTTCTATTTTAATAACATTAATGGACACTTTAAGTTGTCAACACACTTTTTAACTTTTCTTACGTAAATAGAGAAACAAACTTGTTAGGAAAAAACCAGTTTCATAATGAGCTGGTTAAATTTGATGTAATCTTAACCGTTTAAATTGGACATGATCGTAAGGCGTAGATCAACATAACTTTTAGGAGGTAAGTGGATATTAGACCATATTCAAAAACTCGGGCACCAAACCGAATAAGCGACCGGGGTCAGAGACTTAGGTGCTGATCGGAGAAAGCACGCGGTTTTCCGCATTCTAACTGTTTGGATTGTATAATTTATATAATCGATGCAGAAATCACATAATTTTTGTTAGACTGCGAGTTTATTGCAAAAAAAAATTAAAACTTATGAACAAACTGTTATGTATGGCGACTGTGTGTTTTAGGGTTTTATTCGTAGAAAAGATGAAGACAAAATAACCAATATATCCTTCATTAATTGAAATGCTAAAATTAAGTTAAAATTACATAGACCATCGTGGATTGGTATGAGCGGACAGCAAGGGATGGACAGCATATGTCAGGATAATAGATGCCCACAAACTCTTGAACAGATGGATAAAGAAGAATTTGATATCAACTCATTTTTTGATGATACGACATACGAATGTACCAATATATTTGATTTGGATGTGGATGATGGGGATGAAACAATCTATGTGAAGAAAATTTATACAATCAAAGAAGATTATCAAATAGCTTTAGCTATTTATGCCATGTTTGATTAGTTACTTTGTCATGTTTGTAATGAGTTTTATGTTTTCCAATGTATTCAAATATACCAAATTTATATTTAAAACACACGACAAGAACATATTCACAAGTATAATGTTCTTATTTCTTAATAATCATGGATAAATTATTTTACAAAAGATATACCAGCATAAATTAGGATGGAAAAAATAAAATGCATGAAATTAAAACGTGTACAAGTAACTATCCATCATCCATTAACTTAGTGAATAAAACTAAAATAAATAGCTTACAAAAATAAAAGTAGATTTACCATTTTTCTATATGTACAAAATAAGAAAAATAGTACAGAACATGATATTATTCTAAACGAATAGGCTGCATACTGTAACATTATGTGCGTACAAGTAAACTACAACAAAAGCAGGGTGATTGAACAAACGAGCGTCTGTGACTAAACGGAATATTTGTTTTGGTCACTTGATAAAGTATTTTGTTAGGTTCCAACATAACAAAACTATATGGACACACTTTTTTGGATGATCAACTGTTTATTATCTTTGTACGTATTAACCGAATGTACAAAGTAAATTGGATACAATAATATGGACAAGTAGATGAATGTCGTCCAAACACAGCAAACCGAATGGATATATAAATTTGGCTGCTTAGTTGTGTACAACTTACAAATTGATAACTCATCTAAAGCTATAGATGAATAAATATTCTAATTTGAACAATAAGCAAACTACAGAATCGTGATTTAATACAAAAGGCTACCACCAAATTCAGATCCTAGAATTAGTAAATTATAATAAAAGAGAGTGTATGTGCAAAAGAAGGTGGGTGACTAAGAAAAATTACAAGGATAGTAGGCAGGAAGAACATACTAGTGGATGGATTAGTGATTAGATTTCTGATGGATGGTTGGCGGGTGGATGGGAGACATGTGGATGGTTGGTGGGTGGAAGGGAGACGTGTAGACAGTTGGTGGGTGGTTAGATGGCGAGTGGATGGATAGACTGTCGATGGATGGTGAGCAACAAGAATGTGATTCACTATATGTAAAATGGACCGTGTCCGAGTGGACATCTTTCAGGTTGTCTGACATTTCCTGTATATGAGATGAATGGAGAGGCAATGGTTGATGTCAAGCTACTTATTGGATTCAACCAATAAAGAGTTATGTACAAAAATAAATAGGAACATGTTTACAGATAGACCGAACCTGAAGACGGTGGAGTTTTTGAACAATTGTTGATTTACGCAAGAGAGCAGGAAGAGTAATTGCGGTCCTTCAATCAATCAGGGAATCTTCTTGCAGTGAACAGCTATGGGCTTATTTTTTTAAAACAGCTGTAATCAATTGGAGGTTTAATCGTCTGATTCAATTTTTTCTGGCGTCAAGAAAAGTGTAGAGTTAGAAGAAATTACGATTTTATGAACAGTCGAGAATTTTGATTCATGAACAGATCAGGAATCATCGCGTCATGAACCACCAGAATTAGTTAGAGAGTGCACCATAAGAAAATTTTATCGCCGTCGTGGAAAGTGGGCCGTCGAAGAATTTTAGGGTTTTGACTATAATAATGGTGAAAGGGATAGACAATTAGAGATGAAAGGTTAATGGAAGTAGATACAATGTGATCTTTAGATACGACCTAGTTTGGTTTCTTTCAAGCACTTTTTCGACATTTCAAAAAGTTAAAGTGTGCCTTAAGCATAAAGTGTTTCAATGTGTTAATTTATAATGTAAAAGACTCATGTTTTTACACCTTATTTACCTATTTATCTTCCTATTGACAATGGTCTGATTTTGGCTAGGGTGTTTTTAACCTTCAAGTCTTACTAGGTGAATTCCCTCGTAATCTACAGGGATCATTTTTTTATTAAATAATATAATTATTCATAATTAAAATTCAGTTTACAATATAATATACTTTAATATTCAACTTTAAAATTTCTATATATAACAAAATTTGGTTTTTCTTTGACTTCATATACCAAAATTTCAGATATAATTTGGTTTTACTTTGATTTCACTTAACAAAATTTCATTTTTTTTTAGATATGGTATTATGTTCAATTTTTTTGTGTTTTTAGTTTTACTTATAATAATTTCAAAAAAATAAATAACGATTTTATTTCATATATATTTATATTTTATGATTTATAGCTACAACTTATAAAATTTTTAGAAATTTTAGTTGATTCATTTTATTTTGATATGGATATATTTAACCCATAGCAATATTAAATTTATATTTTCAAACTATCTTAAATTAAATAAATATGTTAACAAAATAATCTATAAAATATTAACCATTTAAGTAATGGTTGTATTTTCTAATAGTGAAAATCTTTTTTTTCTAGCTAGAAAGGAAATATTATAGGAAATTTTCTACCAATTTTTTTTTCCTAGTTAATAATTACTTCAGTTTTTCTTTTTACCGGTGAAAATACTTTTTTTTGTTTTTGTTTTTTTCAACTGTTCTTTTTTCATGAGAGTTTTGAATTTAAAAATATATTAAAAACAATAATTTAAATAGTCTACTTTGAATTTAAAATTTGAGTAAGGAAAGAAAATATAATTTATTTGACTCTTCAATTCTCCAAATTGATAAATAGTTTTAAGATTTATTATATCATCATATCAATGAGCTTATACAATTTGGTAAATTTGGAAAGACTTTCTAAACTTTATTTTTTTATATATAAAAAATCAATATTAATTCTTAATAGAGTTTAATTATGGTATTTATGAAAATTTGAGTATATGCACACCAAAATAAAATGAAAGTTTTTCATCTCTTGGCCTAAATAACATAAAAATATTGTTAAATTAATACCATTTAATCTCTTTAATCTTTGGACATAATAATTCTTTACAAAATACAATTTCTTTTGGAACTCTAAAACAAAATTTTATAATGAAAATCAGTTTTTTTTTCTTATGATATATATATATTTTTTAATTCCAAGTAAATAGCTATGATAATTTATTCATAAATTTTCAAAAAATTATCAGTTTAATTCACTTATGAAATGTACCAATCAATATTTTAGTAATAATTTTTTCTTAATTTTTTCAAAAAAAACATATCTCGAATTATATAGAATTTTACGAAAATAGATTTACAAATATAAATAAAGAACCAAACTTAATGAAGTTATTTTAAAAAATTATTCTGATTTTACTCTAATCTATCTATATATATCTATATATATAAAGTACAAGTTGGGTCTCTCCATCTTTCAAATTCTGCCACATCAGACTATCCACCCGTTGTACTATCCAAATAGGCGACCCGGTTTACATCTATAAATTCATAACTAAACACATCCTTTTATTATTTAATTTTAAGAATTTAAATAACATTTAAACAAGTTTTTTAAGGGAATATGAAAGATCTTTTCTTATATTTTTATTATAAAACTAAAATAAATATAATTTATTAAAAAACCTAATAGGTTTAGTAATTGTTAATTATAATTACTAATATATAGGTCATATATTATAATTTAAAGTCAATAGGATAAGAACAAGAATTATGAAAATAAAAAATATGTTTTATTTATATCTCATTTAAATTTTCGGAACATAAACGGGATATATCAGAACGAAATATGATAAATATATGAAACCCCATCAAATCCAAAGAAAAAAATGAAGACAAAAGGAATCAATACTCACTTAAAATTGGAGGAATAAAAGGAAGACAATGGAAAATGAAAACTTAAAAAAAATGGGAATCAAGATATGATTTTAAAAAAATAGGATAAGAACAAGAATTATGAAAATAAAAAATATGTTTCATTTATATCTCATTTAAAATTTCGGAACATAAACGGGATATGTCAGAACGGAATATGATAAATATATGAAACCCCATCAAATCCAAAAAAAAAAAATGAAGACAAAAGGAATCAATACTCACTGAAAATTGAAGGAATAAAATGAAGACAATGGAAAATGAAAACTTAAAAAAATGGGAATCAAAACGTTAAAAAAAAAAAAAGTCTTAATAGATTAAAACTATGTGAGCTAAATACAAGAATAAGAAATAAAAAAAAATCAAACTTTTTTCATATATTGTATCATATTTTTAAAAATTATGAGCGAAATAAACAATTGACAATATTTCATAAAAATTGAAAAAATATAAAATAGAAAGCTTTAAATGAAAATGAACTAATTTAGATAAAATTATATCATTATGTTAAATTAAAAAATTGTTCAAAATGAAAATATGAAAAATATATAAAGAAAAAATCTGAAACGGATATAGAATGAGACGAAAATAGTTAAGACATAAGATGAATTTGTAAAACACTATTAAAAGAACTAAAACATGACAATAACTTACAACAAGATATTAAAATATTGTTTAAGTAAATAAAAAAAATTATAATCCGCGCGAAGCGCCGAGACTCCTAGAGCGCGACACATCAGCATCTTTATGACTGACACATGTCTCTTTTTTATGGGCCTTTGCTTAAGTTTTTACTATTTTTAGTAATTGAAAACACAACTGGGCTTTTAACGGGTTCTTCGTATTTCATAAAATGAAAACACAGAAGGAAACCTAATCAAATTTTTGCGTTCAAAACTTTGTTGACACGGTTCGACTTCTCAGGAAAATCTGACATCAATCGACCTCAAGGAACGATAAGAGAAATTGCAGTTCTAAGAAAACGACCAAATCTGCTTCAACCGCAATCCTTCTTTTTCCTCTTTCCACAACCATCGAGTATCTCTGCGGTTCCTTCTCTTATCCTTTTCATCATCTCTTCTTCTTCACCGTTTATGCTTGTCTTATCTCTGAAGAACTGGATAACCTCAAATCATCTCTTCTCCAACCTCTGTATCTATTCACCGAGACCTCAGTCGTCCGCTTCATTACCTTTGATTAGCTTTTGAATTAAGAAATTTTCTTTCTCAGGAACCTGCACTTTCTTTTGCAATTGGCGTCAAGGCTCTGCTCACTTGATATAAATGGAACTGGGTAAGAAAAAGTGTTCCGAAAATTATTACTTCTATCAACATTTCTAGAAATGATAACTGATCTTCTCCAACGTGGAAAAATGGCTTTTTCATACATGAACTAGTTCATTAAGTTCAGTTTCTACACCAACTTTATATGTCATATAAACTATACCTCAACTCAATTAATATATTATTTCTATACATAAACTCGGAAAATATACTAATTCATATATTGATTTCAACTCCATGAGTTAACTGTTTACTGTAGCTGTGACTAAGATGACACGTCACAGAAGAAAATAGACTACAAGGAAGCATTATTAAGATACTCTAAAAGACTTCGTCCTTAAATATGTAAGTGGTTTCCTTTTAGCTAAGATTATTGTTGTTTTAATTTTTTTATCTCATTTTCTCACTTGCAAGGCCCACCAAAGATACTCATAGTCTTTCCTTCCACCTCCAAACTGCTTCAAATCCTGATTTTGATTCTACTTGATTTAGATATAAACCTTAAAGGAAGTCGAGAGAACGAAGAAGATTAGCAATGAAGACGTGTCGTCTAATTTTTTTTTTAATGACGTGTCATCCTAATCATAGTTATAGTAAACGGTTGACTCACGGAGTTTAAATCAATGTATGAATTAATATATTTACCGAGTTTATGTATAGAAATAATATATTTATTGAGTTGAGGTATGGTTTAGATGACATATAAAGTTGGGGAAAAATGGCTTTTTCATACATGAACTAGTTCATTAAGTTCAGTTTCTACACCAACTTTATATGTCATCTAAACTATACCTCAACTCAATTAATATATTATTTCTATACATAAACTCAGAAAATATACTAATTCATACATTGATTTAAACTCCGTGAGTTAACTGTTTATTGTAGCTGTGACTAAGATGACACGTCACAGAAGAAAATAGACTACAAGAAAGCATTATTAAGGTACTCTAAAAGACTTCGTCCTTAAATATGTAAGTGGTTTCCTTTTAGCTAAGATTATTGTTGTTTTAATTTTTTTATCTCATTTTCTCACTTGCAAGGCCCACCAAAGATACTCATAGTCTTTCCTTCCACCTCCAAACTGCTTCAAATCCTGATTTTGATTCTACTTGATTTAGATATAAACCCTAAAGGAAGTCGAGAGAACGAAGAAGATTAGCAATGAAAACGTATCGTCTAATTTTTTTTTAATGACGTGTCATCCTAATCATAGTTATAGTAAACGGTTGACTCACGGAGTTTAAATGAATGTATGAATTAATATATTTTCCGAGTTTATGTATAGAAATAATATATTTATTGAGTTGAGGTATGGTTTAGATGACATATAAAGTTGGTGTAGAAACTGAACTTAATGGACTAGTTCATGTATGAAAAAGCCATTTTTCCTCTCCAGCGTAGTGCAGAAGTCCGTGTTTGTGCATTCAGTATAGAGAGAGAAAAGCTTCCGTTGAAGTTTTCGTATTTCAGATTTATCATTTTCCTTTAAATATTTCTTTGTTACATTTTTTTTATATTTCATATAAGATTCCTACTGCCTTCTATTTTTAGATTTAACTTGTGTGTTGTTGTTGCTATAGGTGATCAAGATGCAATATAGTGTATGTGCAGGGAAGCTCCCAAAGCTGTGTTTGAGCTTTAGAATTATGGTTTGCCGTTTACTCGAAATGAAGATGGAAACATATATCAGCTTACTTTTGGTGGCCAGAGTCTCAATTCTTAAGTTGGAAACTATACTTCTCTCATGTGCGAGATTGTTTGCGTATAACCTTCTCATCATTATGTCTTTATTGCTCTGTCATTTATTTAGGTGGTCAAGCATACCGTTGTGCATCTGCTGCTGACTGCACTGGACATGCTTTGCTACACACTCTCTATGGCCAAGCAATGAAAAATAAAACTCAATTCTTTGTGGAATATTTTTCCTTGGATTTGGTAATGAAGGTAAGTTACTGAAATAGGCTGATTAAAAGTATTTATAGCCATCATTATTGCATTATTGATATACTTATGTGTCTGCAAACTGTTATATATTTTCTAAGCGTAAATTTCAAAAATAAATAGAGCTTTTATCATTTTGGCTCGTGTTGTAAAATTTCATATATTCTATAATTCCAAATGGAAATTATTCTTATCAAGAGGTCCTCTATAGAATGAGCACTTATCACTTCCAAATGCTTTCGTATATGTGATGAGCAGGAACGTGTGAGGGCGTCCGTGCACTGAACATGGAAGATGACACTTTACATCGTTTCCATGCTGGTTCTACGATATTGGCCACTGGTGTAAGATTATAAAGTGTTTTTTGAAACTTATCTTATTTTGGATTTATGAGAGCACGCAGTAATGAATCAGTATCTGCAATTGTCTTCAATGTTATGGAAGAGCTTACTTTTCTGAAACTTCAGCACATACATGCACAGGAGATGGAAATGCAATGGTTGCACGTGCTGGACTTCCCCTACAGTATTTGGACTTTGTTCAGTTTCATTCTACTGGTCTTTATGGTGCTGGATGTCTCATCACTGAAGGCCTATTTTTCGTCTTACATCATTGACGATTTTAGCAAGACAATAGTTCTTGACTTTATAACATTTACATTTTAGGAGCTCGAGGTGAAGGTGGTGTACTTATAAACAGTGAAGCGGAGAAATTCATGGACCAGTATGCTTCCACAGCTAGAGATCTTGCTTCGAGAAATGTTGTCTCAAGATATGACTATGGAAATCTGCGAGGGGCGTGCTGCAGGTAAGATTATAACTCCTTTTGAGAATGTATTACCTTAATCTGAGACTCATATATAATATAAGAAAGTAGCTCACGTTTATGCTAATATAACACTTATGACCTGATGAAGTTTAAGAGTAAATATAATTTAAAAATTTCTTCTTCTTTTTTCGCTTGTTGGTAATGATTGATTATAGGTTGTTTTTTTATCGATAAGACATGGGACAGTTTTAGTGATGTCAAAGTGAAGGATCGGAGTTTGATATGGTGAGACTACTAAAGCTGTCTTTAGCCTAATTACTAAAGCTCTGCTTTGGAAACTTTGCACTCTAGGAACTCTGGTTTGATAGAAACTATATAGTTGGTGAAATTTTGATTAATGCATGTATAACAATGCATTCTGCTGAGGCTACAAAGGAGAGTTGAGGAGCACATGCTCGTGAGGATTTCACATTAAGTTCTATGTTCCTTATATTGCAAAATTGTCTAGAGTCGATAAATATCGTTGAGGAACTTTTGTTATATTTTTTTTAATAAAAAAAAAAAAAGAAGACGAGAATTGGATGAAGCACACACTGGGGGAAAATAATCTCTCTTACATCTGTTTAGAGTCTTTAGACAACAATAGATCAATGCTATATCAAAGTAAAAAACTCTGAGGGTGCATATCCATATTTCATAGTTAGAAACAAGATTGTTAGTACATAGTCAGTCTACTACTGATTACAATTTACAAATCATAAATCGAGAAATGCATTAATATATTAATCAGAATGGCTTTTATGTAATTAAGGAGTGTTTTTCAATGTACATGGTGAAGGTATTGGGAAGAGGGAAAGTGAAACTGGACTATAGGCCGGTGCGCATGAACACATTGGACGATGAGATTGACAATTTCCCTCCTAAAGCTCGAGTATATTGAGATTTCATTAACTGCAGCTTATGTGCCAAACATGATTAACGTGAGAGCGGTGATGTTATTGATTTGTAGAGTGGAGCAACAAATGATTACTTCGGAGATAAGGGTTTTTTTGGAAGGGTGATGTTTTCTTCTTATGGTTTCCTTAGTGAACAATAATTTTGTGAACCATTGTTCGAGTCAAGTATTTGTTTATTTTTTGTTTTCAGATAAATCGTTCGCTCTCTTTTTTTGGAATGCAAAAAAAAAAAAAAAACCCCAGTATATACTTTTTTTAAAAAGTGTAACAAAGGGCATTGTTATAGTTTGGTCTCTAGGCACTGTTTACTTGAATTCAACCAAAGAAACCAAAGAAACCAAGTTCTATTTTTTTCTATTTTTGACAACAAAATAAAGGGCCTGGTAAATTTCCAAAAAAGTATATTATTCCTCCAAAATATTTGCATCAAAGTGTAACACCCGTCTCATCCTCACCCGAGAACAGTGTGCCACGAACCCTAACTTATCTCCCAAGTAATTTTCCTAACTCATTAATACTCCACTCTACTCATATCTCTGAAAAATCTATAACTGCTATCGCCAAATGAAATAATAAAATAATTATTTAAAATAAAATATAGAAAATCATATTTAAAATATCCCAAAGCACCCGATCCATCGTATATCCATCTAATCATCAATCTCACCTGAAAAAGATAGAAAAGAGGGGTGAGCAAATGGGGAGTCACTCAGTGAGGTTTGGAATGCTAATCGCACAAAACGCAGTTTCGGTCGTAGCACTCCAAACACGGAACAAAGGCTAAACATGAACATTCACGGCACCTAAAGCACCCAAACAGCAACCAATGTCCTACTGACGGCTCC
>OVBI01002060.1:0-24749 GCA_900406495.1 Sisymbrium altissimum | reverse complement strand
GACATGTTCCGTCACCGCTCCGGGAAGGATGCCGCCTCTGCCTCAGCTCATTTGAAATCGGGCGATTTTGCCACAGCTCACAAAGCTGCCCTCGATACTCCGGTCGCTCAGGCCGACCAGGTGGTTGATCAAGCTCCATCTCCTGCTGCCCTTTCNTGGGCCCCCCCCCCCCCCGCATACTGGTGCTGTTTCCCCAATTAAAGTCGTAGCCGTGAGCTCAAAATCCGGTGACTCCGGAAGAAAAACAGTAAGCGAGGCTCCGGTTTCTTCGAAGCGGCCAAGGAGAGAGAGTTATAACGGGGGAAATGGTTCTTTGGGAGGCCGTCGACCGGGAGGCAATTTGAGCACAAAAAGGAGTGCGCTTTGTCTGAGGATCCGGGGGGTACGTCAAGGATTCAAGCTGTCAGCTTCCTGCCCTCGGCCATCTTCATGAGAGAGAGGTTTATTTGGAAATTGCTGCCGCTGCGGCCAAGGTATTTGTCCTCAACCTTCTCTCTTGATTTGGACCTCGTATGCTATGGTACGATCAGGGTCGTGCTGTTGCAGATGCTTGAGGTGACCAACATGGCAGTCGATCTGTATGAGCGGAGGATCCGCGACATCCCTCGGGTCGAGGAGGTCGATGCTATGAAGAACACCGTGCGGAGCTTTAAACTCGGAGTTGCAGGCTTCTAAGGAGCGGGAAAGTCGGTTGAGGGCCAGGCTAGAAGAGCTCGTCCGTGAGGAAGCCCACATTATGAATTTAGAGAATGACGTGGTTGACCTGAAGCATAAGCTGTCGATGGCAGCCGATCAGATCATGGAGTTGCAAACAGAGTCTAGCGTTGCCTGGGACCAGGTCGAGAAGGTTACTCGGGAGAGGTCGGACATGGTGGCGGCTCACGAGAGGCAGCTGAAGGTGGCGGTGCATGAAGGCAAAAGGGAGATTGCCAACAAGTACCCGGGGGTGTTGGCCTTGATCAGGCTAAGTGGTCAGCGAACGGTAAGGAAACCGAGGCTCTGATCGAACTCCAAGAGGTGGTAGCGAATCGCGAGATGCTTGAGGACCTCGACGCCGGTAACACCACCGTTCCAGATGAGCTCCCGAGGCTGAGGAAGAAAGAGATGGAGTGTGAGGACACCTTGAAGACCCTCGAAGTCTCGGATTTTTTTTTGACTAAGTTGGCCCTTCCTATTGTTTACGGGGAGTCTGCAGCGACAAAAGTTGATCCGGCGACCAACGTACCTGTCGGAGTGGATCAGTTCGGCAGAATTGAGCGGGGGAGCTTGGAGTCGGTGAAGGATATCACGAAGGAAGTCTAGCCGAGTGGCTAGTTTGTTTTTTTTTCGTTTTTGTTGTTGCCAGTTTGGGCTTTTGCTTTTGAACCTGGTGCCCTTACGGGGAGGCTTTAATCTATTTTCTTATGTTTATTCGGATAAGTACCCTAACGGGGGATTTTAATCCACTTTAAACTATGCTTTGGTTTTGCTTATTGCCTGTGTGTTCTGTAAACATGTAGTAGAGGCAGTGTGTCGTGAACAGGACCTTAGGTAGCCTGTTTGCGAGGTGTGAGCTTGTCAGCTTATACCTCGCGTAAATGGGCCGGGGAGCTTGTAGTATGGACCATAGGAAGCTTGTTATTTGAACTCGTTGTTCCAAGTTTTATGTCTAAGGTTTTAGTCTTGACTTAGATTTTTTTCTGACTCGTATTGGTGAGTTACATGATTTGACATGTGGCCTCGTAGAGGTAGTCGAATAATACTGATGATTGATGTTTTTGTCCTCGTCCCATTTTGATACGACCTTCGAGAGCTTGTTTGAATAAATGACTAAATGACTTTTATTGGGTACATTTTTTATTCGAAAGGCGAGGTACAAAAAATCGACTAAAAATGAATCGAAGTATAATAGCAAGGGTTGTTTAGCAAAGGGGTGTATTATACGCCCTAGTCCCCCCCCCCCCGGAAGAGTCTTCATTGTTTGAGTTTGATTCTGCATGAAGAGTGTTCTTAGAGAGTGACTGCGCTTGTTAGACAAGCTACCTACATATCCTTGTTCAGGGATTAAGTCTATTTGTAGTTTGATTTTAGTGGATTTAGGGCTGGTACAATTTCAAGTTATATGAGTTCCACGGCCTGAGTTCTACTTTGTTGGTGCGGTCGTTGAAAAGGCGGTAAACGCCGGGGCAAACTATCGAGGTGACGCGGTAAGAGCCTTCCCAGTTGGGTCCCAATTTACCCGCACCTTTTTCCCTTCTGTGATCGAATACTTTTCGCAACACTAACTCTCCTACTTTAAATCCTTGCTGCCTTACTTTGGAATTATAGTATTGAGCTGTTGCTTATTGATAATTTTGCATTTGGATCAAAGCTTGGTCCCTTCGTGTTTCGACGAAGTCTAGTTGATCCTTCAGCATATTCTCGTTTAGTTCGGAATCTAGGGTGCATACCGCTAGTATGAGAGTTGGTATAGATGTCTCGGCGGGTACGACAACCTATACTCAGTAAACTAAGGAGAATGGGGTTTCACTGGTGGCCTTGTGTGGCGTTGTCCGGTAGGCCCAGAGTACTCCGGGGAACTCGGTGGCCCAAGCCCCCTTTTTGGAGTCTAGGCGTTTCTTAATGTTGCATGATTGTTTTGTTGACCGCTTCAGCCTGCCCGTTNTGGAGGAAAGGGGGGGGGGGGGGTTGAATACGAGACTCGAATTTTGAACTAATTGCAAAAAGTGAGAAATTTTTTTGAAGTGAATTGAGGACCGTTGTCTGTGACGATCTCATAGGACACCCCATGGCGGCATATGATGTTCTACCAAATGAACTCTCGGACCTCCCAGTTTTTGGTGTTGGGAAAAGCTTTAGCCTCGACCCATTTGGTCAAGTAATCCATGAGCACTAGTAAGTACTAGAGTTGTTGAGGTCCTGACGCGACCATCGGTCCTACTATATCCATCGACCACCGCATGAAAGGATAGTGGGAGGAAATAGAATATAGTGATTGTGTCCGGGATGTGTTATGGGTGCGAACCTCTGGCAATTGTCACACTTGAGGATGTATATCTCGTAATCTCTGACCATTGTGGGCCAGAAGTACCCCTGCTTTTTAATGCGGAGTGCGAGAGTTTGTCCTCCTGAGTGGATTCCACACGTGCCGTCATGAGACTCACCCATGACAGTGAGGGCTTCCACTCCATGTATGCATGCTAGGTAGGGTTCGGCCAGACTGCGTTTGTATAGCTTGTCCCTGATGATGCAATATCGGGAGCTTTTAGCTTTGATTTTTCTAGCCTGCCATCGATTGATCGGTACGGTTCCGTGCTGTATGTACTCGATGATAGGGTTACGCCAATCTGGTCTATTGAGAAATTTTTCGTCGTAGTCGGTGCTCTCCTCGGGAGGCGCCGAGCTACTCCGGTCACCGCCGGCCTGTGGAACGTTGGTCGGTTTGCCTTTGGACGTAATCTCCACAGACAGCGCCAATTTGTGGGTACAAGAACTCACAAAATGAATTTGATTGATTAAATGTATAAGGTTGGATACAATAAGGGGATTAAGCGTGGAAAAGATTCTCTATGAGTAGAACAAGAGATTACAAGTAGGAAAATGGACTGAATATAGACTGCTTACAATGTATGTTACTACCTTGTGGTCAGATAAATCGTCCCTTCCTTAATCTATCCGGTCGTCCTTTTATAATTCTCGTTTCCACTCTTTCTTCCCGCAGATCTTGAGTTTACCAACCTTCCCTCATTCTTGGATTGTTAATGAATTTATTTTGACTTGGTCCCTTCTTAGATAAGCTCACAGCACGAGCTTTCTGAAGACGTGCTGGACTTCACGGACTCAATCTTCAATAGTTGATCCTTCGGTCCAATACTTCTAAAGACTTAGTGGGTTTCGTGGGCCTTAAGCCCGATGTATGGATTCATGGTCCAACAATGACGATTTCAAGATCCTTGCGGCTTATTCCAAAGAGATTAGCTAGCAAGCTTGTGCTTGAATCCGTTAAATTCTCGTCCTTTTGATTCCGTGAAGCTCGAGTCTTGAACTCGTTGTGTCATTGTTTGTTTATAATCTAGACTTTTTTATTGCTTAATGGTTAGTATTAATTTTAGTTGAGACACAATGTGTCATTGTTTGTTCGGTCACGAGAATCTATAATTATCAGATAAATTATAAAATTTATGTCGTTGTTTGTTCGAATCTTGTCTTCAGCTTTTCTTGGTCATTCTGAGATTCTCCCGCTGGAAAAGTCAAGAGACCTTACTTTGGTTGTTGTTGAGGAAGCTAAGATTAGGTGTCTATAAAAAAAACTCGTGTACTCTTATAATTTTGAAGTTTGGTAATTTCTACTTACTTTTTTTTCTTGAAATTGGTTGAAAATGCATGTGGCAGTCGAATAGTTTTCTCTTCGTGGAACATGACATCAGCTTTTTGATTATTTTCCTTTAGTCGTTATATTTGTTAGGCATTTGAAACTTTTATGCCCTTGATTTGTCCGACTCATTTCTTTATATTCGTTTTGGGGATTTGAAAAATGAAAAATTCATATGCAGGTTTCGAGTGCATAGGCATCGTTTACTATATAAGATTAAAGTCCAATCTAAAACAATTAACGAGAACCACTAGAGAGTGAGCAAAAATATATATCACACTCAAATGGTCGTGAATCGTGATCAAACCAATGTTGCAATTGTGAGGAAAGTAAATATGAAAGAGTTTATGCTTGGTGGTTTGAAGGAAAATTTTCCAGGTATCAATCTCTATAGTATTATTAAAAAATCAGTTTTAAATGAGTTAATTTTATATTAATTTTTGTCAAAATCAATTACCAATATATTCTTAATAAATTTCAAATTATTTTTTTTAATTTAATTTAGATAAATATATAATAATAATAAATCCAAAAATAATAACCAAACCGATCTAAAGTCTTATATTAAAATCACATATTTATATTTAATTAAAATAAAAATCTAAAATTATTTAAAAAAATTTTCTATATATGTAAATACATATAAAACTTATAAACAAATAAAAACAAAATATTAACCAATAATTTTTATTTAGTTATTTTGTAAATATTAAGGGAGAGTCACCTAGTATTTATAAAACAGTAAAGATTCTGTTAATTAATTTAATTTAAGATTTATAAAATATAAAGGAAAAAAGTCCAACAAAACTAAAGTAAAACTAAAAAAAACATGATATGGAAAGTCAAATGAACATGGCGACGGTTGACAATCTGACATTAACAAACACGACTAAACTGAGTCGGCTTTGATATTATGGTTTGGTTTTGAAATTGAAACAACACCCACACCCTAAATAATTAAGAAATATGAAGGAGACGGTTTTTTATAATCATCCTGAAAAAAACTTATATAATTTGTATTCTTCTTTTATAACACACATGAACTTAGAACGTGAGAGGTTAAGCAAAACCTTAATGCTATATTAATTTTAACATATGTTTGATCATGCGGCCATTTGTATATGATATAGTGGCTACTATTTGCTATGATCTTTGACTCATATATTTCCACATTTCATTCTATAATACTTTAAGAAAAAGGAAAACTTAACTCTGTTTTACTGCAAGAACTAGTTTGTATTGCTTTTCTATCCACAATTAGGGAAGCAACTGCATTGAGAAACAAAATAATAATTTTTTGACCACAATTTTTCAATCCAATAATTATATTCTTACTAGTGCTTTCCATTTGAAAATAAAAAACCATACATCTACATGCAATCCAGGGATAAAGCTAGAACTTCCTGTTAAGCCTTGCATCTTCTTGAACGAAACATTCAACGAAACCTTACAATTTACACGTTTTAAATAATCTAACAAAAAGAAGAAATGGTAACTTTTGATCAGTGACCAAGTCCTCTTCCGCTCGGTCCAGACGATAACCGGAAACCATAGCTCCTCATCAAAGGACGTTGACTTCTCGAGCTCTTCTTCACCTTCATGGCAACCGCTGATTGATCTTGGCCGTTGATATCTTTCAACGGCTTCGATCGTAGGGCTCCGCAATCAACTCTCCCAAACATCAAAGAAGATCCTACCAATAAAAAGATCATACACATCACAAACACACTAATCTTCTTCTCCATTTTATTACTTTTTTTTGCATTCACTTATTTCTCTATCTTCTTCTTCTTCTTCTTCTATTTCTTCTTGAGACTAGAGAAGAATGGCTTCGTGCTTTTTGTTTATATATATAAGCGTTTATGTGTGTACTTGTCAGCGTGTGTAAGCAAATAGCATTAATTCTTGACCAAGAATGTTGGACTATCTCATTTTGTTATTGCGTTTTTACATATACTTATGTTCATGTGCATGTTGTCGTCGAATAGTTTTTTTCCGTGCAACTAGAAATTAGCGTTTTAAATCATTTCTTTTTGTATCATATAGTGTCGTCGTTGTCTTTGTAGGCATTTGAAATGTGAGTTATGGACCCTTGATTTGTCCGACTCATCTCTTTATTTGTTTTGGGGATTTGAAATTGAAAAATTCATATGCATGTTTAGAGTGTATAGACATCGTTTAGTATATAAGACTGAAGTCCAATCTAAAACAACCACAAGAACGATAGAAAAGAGCCAATATATATATATGGTCGTGATCAAACCAATGTTTATGATGCTTGGTGGTTTGAAGGATAATTTTACTGTAACTAAAATTTATAAAACTGTAAAGAGTATGATAATTAATTTAATATAATTTATAATTTATAAAATATAAAGGAAAAAGGTCACACAAAACTGCAAAAGTAAAACTAAAAAAATACAGATATGAAAAGTTAAAGGAACAGAGCAACGGTTGACACTTGACAATCTGACATTAACAAACGCTTTGATTTTATGGTTTGGTTTTGATACAACACCCAAACCCTGTATAATTAAGGAATATCAAGGAGACGGTTTTTTAATCATCCTGAAGAAAACTTATACAATTTGTGTTCTTCTTTTATAACAAACATGAACTTAGAACTTGAGAGGTCAATCAAAACTTTAATTAATGCAATATTTTAACATATGTTTGATCACGCGGCCATTTAAATATGATGTATTGGCTATTATCTGCTATGATCTATGACTCATAAATTGTCCATGTAACTATGTTTAGCAAAAAAAAAAAAAAATGTTCAGGACGGGGAGTAACTTTTTTTACAGAAACAAAATAATGATGCTTTTTCAATCCGATAATTAGTTTGACCAAAACTTTTCAATCCAATATATTATTTTCTTACTAGTGCTTTCCATTTGAAAGAAAAAACCATACATCTACATGCAATCCAGGGATAAAGCTAGAACTTCATGTTACGCGTTACATCTTCGTGATGGAAACATTCAACAAAACTTACGATTTACACGTTTAAAATAATCTAACAAAAAGAGAAAAAAAAATAGAAGAAATGGTAATTATTGATCAGTGACCACGTCCTCTTCTGCTTGGTCCAGACGATAAGCGGTAACCATAGCTCCTCATCAAAAGACGTTGGCTGTTCGAGCTGTTCTTCACCTTCATGGCCACCGCTGATTGATCTTGGCTGTTGATATCTCTCAACGGCTTCGATTGTAGGGCTCTGCAATCAACTCTCCCAAACATCAAAGACGAGCTCACCAATAAAAAGATCATACACATCACAAACACACCAAGCTTCTTCTCCATTATATAACTTGTTTTTTGTATCCACTTCTTTCTCTATCTTCTTCTTCTTCTTCTCTCTATATTCTTGTTCGCTTTCTTTCTGAGATTAGAGAAGAATGGCTTCGTGATTTTTGTTTTTATATATATTAGCGTTTGTGTGTGCGTGTCAGCGTGTGTAAGCAAATAGCATTAATTCTTGACCAAGAATGTTGGACTATCTCATTTTGTTATTGCGTTTTTTACATATATTTAATTGAATTCGTTAGGTCAATTAATTCTTTTAATATTTTTATATATAAGGTAGACAAAGCAACGTGTATTCATATTACAAGTGACTATCGAATGAGATTTTCCAAACTAACACTGCTTCTCTACAAGAGATGTTGTTGAACTCTACGACTTTCATATAGAGTTTGAAAAAAACATTTGTTTATAAGAAACGAAAAGTAAGAATTGAAAAATAGTTAGTAAATCGTTGTAAAAAGTGGAATGTTATTGGTTAGTAGGAGACCAATAGGTTTTCTTATTGAAGAAACAACAATCTTTCTTGAGTGTGAGGTGTCAATTTTTGACTTTTATTTTTCTTCGTAGTCGGTTCGAGTTAAACCCAACACGGTGTGAAGTCATCATAGACCAAATATATTACGAGGGCAAAATTAGAAATATAGAAGTGTGAAATTTAGTTGCTGACGAATGATGACGCAAGAGCATCTACCACCTACGCTCTTCACCGAATTCTAATGATCATATATATATATATATATTGTAATGTTGATATGTATGAGTTCAATGACCTTTAACTATCACCTTCAAGAATCTTATCAAAAATGTACATCTAGATATATTACAATGGCCATGTCACAACTACTCTGATGCCATATCACAATTTTTCTAAAGTTATAATTTTTTTGAAAATGAATATACTGAAAATAAGTTAGCAACTTAAAAAAAAAATATTTCTCAAAATAATGTTCAAAAATATAAAAAACCATTGAAATGGTTTTATATCATTTAGTTTTGTGTATGTGTAAAGTCTATATATATTAGTTATCAGCAAGATGTATGTTGCAAATTCAAGCTGCAATCCAAGCTTTAGTTAAATTATGCAACTTGCATTGTACTCAAAATTTTTACATTGATGAAGTTACGGGTAAAATCATGATGCCAAAGTTTTAATATTTGTTGAAGAAGCCCTTCTGGTAAAAACTTGAGCTAGATCTTTGATTTTGCACAGACCTAAAATTGTGATGAAAAACAATAACAATCCCATCACATGACTAACTGTTGGACTGGAATTCTTTGTATCTGAAGATTAAGAGAATTTTGTATTGAAGAAGTCAATATTCAACAATTATACAAGGAATTTGAATTGTAGAAAAGATTTAATAATCAACATACAATTAGGGGTTTTATATGTTATTTTTGAACCTTGTATAATGCTACTTACATATCCTTTAAAAAGAGATCAAACCATTCGTTTTTCGCTTTCAAAAGATTTCGTTGGAATATGAAATTCTCAGTTTTTTTGCTTTGTTAGAAAGTTAAAGATATCATTTTGCTTTAATATTTTCTCTTAATTATATGTTTTTAGGTCAGGTTTCTTATTTCATACCGTTGCATACACAGCCCATTCTTCATTCACTAAATCATTGATTATTACTAGTTTATTCGCTTTTGCATAATCAGTATAGAGTTATAGACGCAAATAAATAAATCAAATTTACATTTCCGAAATCCTAGCTATATATGCTCGTTAAGTAAGAAATCACACTAGATCCGGTGACTGCATTAACGAGAGGTGGAAGAGTCATAATAAGAACCTCGATATCTCATGTCCCTGAGGCCAGAGCCACGAACTTTTTTTCTCTCCCAAGTTCTTCCTTTATAAGGAGTCAACTTTAAAGATAACAAGATATTAGAGGAAATTGATAGATTTTGTTATTTGGTCAAGTACCGGTTATAATTAGTTTAGTAGAAACCGGTTATTCATACTTGTATATATACTAAATTAAACTCTTGTATACAGTTGAGCAAATTAATAATATAAATACATTTTTCTATCTTCGTCTTCTACCTTCACTCTTATCTTCAAGCTCAGTTTAATATGGTATCAGAGCAATCTCACTTCTTCCGCTTTACCTAGCTGTGACGATGAGCTGTGACGATGAGCTGTGACGATGAGCTGTGCGATATCACCTCTGTTCCGATTTGCTCGATCTTGTTTTCGTGTTATCCTCGATTTCTTGATCGGGATCTTCACGTGTTTCTTTGTTTTCGTTTTGTTTCTCTTTCTTTGATTGAGTTTGCCTTTGGTGCTCTTTGCCCTTTGGTGTTCGTTTCTTTCGGTTTTGGAGCTCTGATTCTTGTTCTCGGATCCGTTGAATGGCGTCGTCTTCTCCCGTACCGTCGTCGTTAATGGATCATTATGACAATCCGTTCTTCCTCCACAGTAGCGATCATGCTGGTTTGATTCTTGTATCCGATCGTCTGACTACTGCATCGGAGTTTCATAGTTCGCGTCGCTCGGTGCGTATGGCATTAAACGTTCGCAATAAGCTTGGCTTTATTGATGGTACGATAAGCCTCTTTCTACTGATCGGAACTATGGTGCTTGGTCTCGCTGTAACGATATGGTGGCTACTTGGCTTATGAACTCTGTATCGAAGAAAATTGGTCAGAGTCTTTTGTTCATCTCACCGGCAGAAGGGATTTGGAACAATTTGTTATCTAGGTTTAAGTAAGATGATGCACCTAGGGTATATGATATAGAACAACGTCTTAGTAAGCTTGAGAAAGGTGCTTTGGATGTTTCTAGCTACTATACTGAATTAGTTACATTGTGGGAAGAACATAAGAATTGTGTGGAGTTGCCTGTTTGCACGTGTGGAAAATGTGAGTGTGATGCTGCTCTTCTCTGGGAAAAATTACAACACCGAAGCCGTGTTACCAAGTTTTTAATGGGTTTGAATGAGTCCTATGAGACTACACGTCATCATATCTTGATGATGAAGCCCATTCCGTCTATCGAAGAAGCATTTAACTTGGTCACTCAAGATGAAAGACAGAGGTCTGTTCGTCCACCTACAAAGAAGGATGCAGTTGCTTTCAACACCACTGTACCTGTCCCGGATGATGAAGACAATAATGCTTATATTGCTGCATACAACACTGGCAAACCTTACCAGAAGCCGGTTTGTACTCATTGTGGGAAGCTTGGTCATACGGTACACAAGTGTTTTAAGCTGCATGGTTATCCTCCTGGATATAAGACTAATACACATTCTGGTTATAAGTCTACTTTATCTGGTGGTCAGAAAGCTCAGTCTACTTCTCGGCAATCTCAGTCAGCTCAGTCTCCTGATATTCAACACGCTCATGCTATTGCCAATGCTTATTCTGAACTTGGTAGTTTTAGTCTTACTTCGACTACTAGTGGCTCTTCTGTGCGTCTTCAGGATTTGACTCCAGACCAGATTCAGCAGCTGATTGCACAATTCAAATTCTCAGTTCACGCAACATATGGCCTCTTCTTCTCCTGTTGCTTCGACTTCAACAATGGCGTCCATTAGTGATCAGGGTGTCATGGCCCAAATTTCTACTTCGTGTACGGTTCCATTTCCTTCTACAACACTTAAATATCAGAACCATATCTTCACCTTTCAAAATCATGCTTTATCTTCTCTTAAAATGGCCTTACCTCCTGATGCTTGGATAATTGACAGTAGTGCTTCTAGCCATGTCTATTCGGATTTAGCGATGTTTACTGAGTTGGTTCCTGTTTCAGCTGTCACAGTTACTCTTCCGAATGGTGCTAGGGTGCCTATTTCTCATACGGGTTCCATTAGGATATCATCTTCATTGATTCTACATCATGTTTTACATGTTCTGGATTTCCATTTTAACCTGATCAGTGTTAATTGTTTACTTCGTGATTCGAAATGTTCAGCTCATTTTTTCCCGGATTGTTGTTTTCTTCAAGAACTTACACGGGGCTTGATGATTGGGAAGGGTGATGTCTATCATAATCTTTACATTTTACGGACTGCTTCTCCTCGATCATCATCTCCAGTTTCTTCTTCTCTGTGTGCCTCTGTTTTTGTGGATGGGAATCTCTGGCATCATCGCCTCGGACACCCTTCACCAGCGATTTTTCAGGCAATCAAACCTGCTTTACCTTCTTTTTCTTCTGCATTATCACCTTGTAATATCTGTCTTTTAGCAAAACAAAAGCGTTTAGCGTATGTGTCTCAGAACAATTTAGCTTCTCGTCCTTTTGAATTGGTGCATTTGGATATATGGGGTCCTTTTAGTGTGGAGTCTGTAGAAGGGTATCGATATTTCTTGACAATAGTTGATGATCGTACTCGTGTAACTTGGTTATACATGTTAAGAAATAAAAGTGATGTTTCTTCTATTTTCCCTGCTTTTCTTACGCTTGTGTCCACTCAATACAATGCGGTTTTAAAGGCTATACGATCTGATAATGCTCCTGAATTGGCTTTCACGACTTTGCTTAATAAAAAAGGTATTTTGCATCAATTTTCTTGTGCTTATACACCTCAGCAGAACTCAGTAGTAGAACGAAAGCATCAACATTTGTTGAATGTTGCTCATGCTCTCCTTTTTCAATCTTATGTACCTTTGTCTTATTGGAGTGATTGCATTCATACAACGGTTTTTCTTGTCAATCGTATGCCTTCTCCTTTGCTGGGTAATAAGTCTCCTTATGAACTGCTTTTAGGTAAGGTACCTAATTACACTTTTCTTAAGAGTTTTGGTTCTCTATGCTATGTGTCTACGCTGTTAAAGAATCGTAATAATTTTTCTCTTAGAGCCATGCCTTGTGTGTTCTTAGGTTATCCATCTGGTTACAAAGGCTACAAAGTGTTAGATCTGGAGTCTCGTTCGGTTTCCATTTCACGAAATGTTGTTTTTCATGAAACTGTTTATCCGTTTAAAACTAGTGAGTTCCTCTCAAAGGCTGTTGATATGTTTCCAAATACAATATTGCCTATGCCTGCTCCTCTGCATTTTGTTGAGACTAGGACTTCATTAGACATTGATCATATGCATTCTTCGTCTGATTCTCACCCTAGCACCGCAGAGACAGCAGAGATGGGAACTGACTTGGTTTCTGATGCTAGACCTAAACGGGCTGTTAAGGCACCGAGTTATTTGTCTGAGTATCTCTGCAACCTTTTACGCTTAACATCATATACTCCTTCTTCCACTCATACCACACCTTATCCTCTCTCGTCTGTCCTTTCTTTTGATAAGCTCACTCCACAATTCCATTCCTACATATGTGCCTTTGACCTTGAGACCGAACCGAAGACCTTTCAACAGGCCATGGCTTCTGGGAAATGGACTGCTGCTGTTAATGTTGAGCTGCAAGCTTTGGAGGGTCAGCGTACTTGGGATGTTGGATCTCTTCCTCCTGGCAAGCATGTCATCGGTTGTAAGTGGGTGTTTACCATTAAATATAAGGCTGATGGGAGTGTGGAGCGATACAAGGCTCGCTTGGTGGCTCAAGGGTTCACACAACAGGAAGGTATTGACTACATAGACACGTTTTCTCCGGTAGCAAAGTTGACGAGTGTGAAGTTGCTGCTTGGGTTAGCTGCTGCCTCTAACTGGTCTCTCACGCAAATGGATGTTTCTAATGCCTTTCTACACGGTGACTTAGAAGAAGAAATTTACATGAGCCTTCCACAAGGGTACACGCCTCCTCTGGGTACTTCTCTGCCTCCAAATTCTGTTTGTAGACTTCGAAAGTCCCTATATGGACTGAAACAGGCGTCTAGGCAATGGTACAAGCGCTTGTCCTCTGTTCTTTTGGGAGCTAACTTCATTCAATCTCCTGCTGACAACACTCTCTTTGTTCGTGAGACATCATCTTCATATATTGCTGTCTTGGTCTATGTCGACGACTTGATGATTGCTAGCGACAATGAGGAAGCCGTTGCTGCTTTCAAGAATTTACTTCGCTCTGAGTTTCAGATCAAAGACCTTGGTCCTGCTCGCTTTTTCTTGGGGTTAGAAATTGCAAGGACTTCTGAGGGCATCTCGGTGTGTCAGAGAAAGTATGCCTTAGATTTGTTACATGATGCTAGCTTGGTTGGTTGCAAACCATGCTCGGTTCCAATGGATCCTACGACTCATCTTACTAAGGATCTTGGTACGCCTTTGTCTCATCCGACTCAGTACAGGGAATTGGTGGGACGTCTTTTGTATCTCACTATCACGCGTCCGGATATCACTTTTGCTGTTCATCATCTGAGTCAGTTTCTCTCTACTCCGACTGATGCTCATCTCCATGCTGCACATAGGGTGTTGCGTTACATCAAAAATAATCCCGGACAGGGTCTGAAGTACTCTGCTAATACAGAGATCTGCCTCAATGGCTTTGCTGATGCTGACTGGGCAACTTGTAAAGACACTTGCATGTCAGTTACAGGTTTTTGTGTATATCTTGGTGACTCTTTGATCTCATGGAAGTCAAAGAAACAATCGGTGGTGAGCAGGAGTAGTACAGAAGTAGAATATCGGAGTTTAGCTCAGGCTACTGGTGAGATGATTTGGTTACATCAGCTACTTCATGATTTTCGAGTTACATTACTTCCCCTGCCAAGCTTTTCTGTGACAACAAATCCGCTATTCACATCGCTCAAAACCCAGTCTTCCATGAACGTACGAAGCATATTGATATAGATTGTCATATTGTGCGTGATCAAATCAAAGTTGGCAAGCTCATTGTTCTTCACGTCTCG
This sequence comes from Sisymbrium altissimum, assembly GCA_900406495.1. Lineage (NCBI taxonomy): Eukaryota > Viridiplantae > Streptophyta > Magnoliopsida > Brassicales > Brassicaceae > Sisymbrium > Sisymbrium altissimum. Next base: position 10,343 of record OVBI01002060.1, on the reverse strand, counting down.
CCAGGGAATCAGCTGGCGGATATTCTGACCAAGTCACTCCACCCAGGTCCTTTCTATTCTCTTATGAAGCGTATGTCGCTGTCAAGTCTTTACCATCCTCTTTAATCCGGAGCTAAAGACTTGAGAGAGACGTATTGGAGAGAATTGATAGATTTGGTTATTTGGTCAAATACCGATTATAATTGGTTTAGTAGAAACCGATTATTAATATTTGTATATACTAAATTAAACTCTTGTATACAATTGAGCAAATTAATAATACAGATACATTTTTCTATCTTCGTCTTCTACCTTCACTTTCATCTTCAAGCTCAGTTTAATACAAGATCATTCAGAACAACATGCATCTTTCTTTGGCTTAGCCATGTCCTCCAACAAAGTCGGTTTGACGTCATCAATTCACGGAACGGAGTACGAGTAATTGTTTCTTTGCCTGCAAAGAAGACCTCATTAATTACACTCGACTTCCACTAGTACCACTAGCTTCTTGACTTGGGTCAACTAACTCCTTCATTAGAGAAATTATTTCTTCATGCTTAGCCCAATGGTGGCCCGAAATGAGAAAATTCTCCTTCTTCCGTGGGCCATAAGAGAAATAAAGATTGCTCTTGATTATAACCCATTCAAAGTGCCGCAGGTTTTTGAATCGCCGGCCTCTTCTCTTTTTTGAGCCTAACCAAAGTTGTCTAGAATTTGTTCTTTTAGTTGGGTCCCAAATAAAAAAAGTTAACAGAATGAGTATTAAAATAAGTAAGTAATATCATATGCAATGCATTTATTTGGACAATTTTCATACGTAACGCTATGATAAATGCTTTGGTAGTACGAAAGTTATTGAAAGACTCGATAAGGTAAGGCTCGATACATTTGTGGACCAGTTTGACACATAACCAATGCATTTTTTTAATGTTATTGGAAGTATGAAGCAACGAATTCCAACAAAATAAAATAACCTTGATTAAAGCAGAGTAATCTTTTGTTTTAATAATGTTTACCTTAGATAATCTTTTAGTATAAACATAGTTGTATAAAAAGTTTACTCTCCTGTCTTTTGCTTGTTTTAAGAAGTAATTCTAATCATCTTACCTCGTTACACCTTGTGGCGTCTCTTAAGTACTATTATATATCGCAATGTGAATTTTATAGTTTAATTCGTATTATAGATACTAATATTTGTATGCAATTCTTTTTCCACTCCATGGCAACTTGAAAGCAACTCGTTGCACATGGTTTGTGATCTATAACACGCAACTAAATTTGTTGATGGGCATATCTGCATTTTGTTGGATCATATAAATCAATAATAAGATGGGCATGAACGTGTCCAACAAATTTCAGCACAAAATAAATGAATGACCACTTGGAAATTTCGAGTTGTACATATATCTCTTTGGATCTGATACTGAAAATTAAGAGAAATGTGAGGATCGAGAAGCATTATCTGATTCTTTCTTTTTCCGTGTTTTGCTATGCGAAAGTATTCTTTTAATTAAATTGCAAGTGGACTTTATGATAAAATAAATTTATTATATATTAAAAAAAATTATAGAGGTTTTAATTAAAATAACCAAATAATTCTTCAATGTTTATTGCTTATGTTTCCACCAAAAAAAATGTTTATTGCTTATGTTATTATATTATGGATTTGGCGGTGGAAACGGAAAGGGGGGTGCAAGTAATTTACTTTTCAAATATACAGATATTTCCTTTTTGTCTCTATTGAATAAATTTTCTTACATTGGACTTTTGTTACTTACATGACAAAAGTTTATCTTAATATGTTCTACAATTTCTTCGACAAGTTGGCAGTAGGCATGTACGCAAACACCTTGTTGGATACTGACGTCACAAGAACATGCTATACTCTATTAGTATCTTCGAGCTTAAAACTTCTGAAACTTTTTTCAGCGAATGAAATTACGCATTCCTCAAAAGTCAAGTACTTAGAAGAACGATTTTATACAATTGAAACATGATTTGGTATTACAAATTGCTTCTCAGTACATGTGTACCTCATATAAATTAACAGAACAGAAGGATTTTCAAACATATATGTATATTTGAATAATTAAGAACAGTTTCGTTTGGAAGGAAGGGGATAATGCGAAAGATCGAGAATTATGATTATGAAAGGTGTATGCCCAGAAGGGTGACATGTTCATGAACATGACGAAACAGCAGACGTTATGAACCCAAGTTCATGAACACCTAATTAAGGTGACATGAAAAAATATATGGTACTGGAAAATCTGACCGTGTCCAAGGGAATTTGTTGTAGGCAACATGAACAATGATCAAAGTTTTAACTGTGAATAGGCTAAGGTGTGCATACATGACAGTGTTTACTACATGGCGAGACTTGCTGATTCATATGACACGTATATGGTTGGATGATTGATTGACATGGGGATCTAATGCATAACTTAGACTGAATTAAGATCAATAAAACCAATGTGGAGAATGACCAAATCGACATCAGGCGATTAATTGAGAAATAGAATCAGAATTATAGTGACACCAGTTCAGCTAATAGAAAGGATTATAGTGAGACCAGATCATGCAATAATCCTTTCTATTTTTATAATATTCTATTTTTTATTTTTCGAATATTTATATTTTTCAAAAAATATAATTTTTTAATTATTTTAATATTTTAATTAAAGTTTTAACGAATCCGGATATGAATATCCGCGGATATTTTGATATTTAGGAAGATATTCGAATTCCACATATCTGGATGCCCTGAAACTAAATGCAAATAATAAAAATATTCGGATCCGGATACTTAAAAAAAATCCAGATATCCAAATCCGTCTCAGGCCTACTTTTTACATCTTTCTCATTTTTCTCTTTTTTCTAATTTATTATAACAACTTTACTTTTTTATTTTTTATTTTATATTTTATATTTTATATTATTAGTATTCCTTTTTGTCCATCTTAAATTTTTTATTAAAGATAATTTTGCTCTATAATTTTATAAGATAAATGAACTTAGACGAATGAAGAAAAAGCAAGACTGAATTTGTGTGTTTTTAAAAGAAAATTACTTTAAATATTGCAAATTAGAAAATAGAAATTTCATTCTCATCCTTTTTAAGATGGGTCACCAATTTTTTAATTTTTAATTTTTTGAAGTGTGGGTCATCAATTGAAGACTAAAAAATTATTTTGTCCGGAAAATTTTTCAATTTAAATAAATTATCATCATTTGGAAGCGATAAAGTCTCACTGTATCTCTTCTCCACGCAAAAGAAAGTTTCATTTTCTTAGTTTCTAATTCATTTCTTTAGTGCAGGCTGTGCAGCTACATATTCTCTCCCTGATGTAAATTACTAAATTATATGACAGTACCACGAGGCATTATTAAATTATGTGTATATAAAGTTCTAGTGGCCCCAGACGAATCTTTTTCCAAAGTTATAAGCGACGACGGAACTAATCAAACATTAATTAATATAATATGTTTAATATAAAATTAGTTCTTCGTCAAATAAATATTTTTTAGAAACTCAATTTTGCAAACTATCAATTAAGAATAATTTGGATAATTTGAAATTGACTTAAATATATTTATAAATTCTTTTAAATGATTTAAAAAACCTTTAAAATTCCACGTAAAATATAGAATTATTAGTTATATGTAATAAAAGTTTATATAATTTATAAATCCTAATAAATATATATTTATAAGATTATAATTAGATTTATAGATTTTTATTATTTACCATCTGTTATTTATGGCTTTTTGTAGGAATCACAGTTTTCGGTCAAAAACAGATCTTCGGTTATACCATCCAAATACTAAAAGTAGTAATCGACATTTAATCTACAGATCCAAAAATAAAGTTTAGGCTACTTGGTTTTATTTTCCTATTTTCTCGTAAGATAATTATGTTATTGGATACGAGATGATAGAAATATTGAGTATTTTGGAAAAGAGATATCACAACTGACTAATCTTATATTTATGCTAGTGATTTAGAATTAGAAAGATTAAGAGGAAAACCAGTCCAAATGGCCGGTTTTTGAATAAAAACATATTCTTAACATGCTTTTAGTCTTAATAGAGTTTATCCATTTAGCTCTAGTGGCTACCTTTTTAATTTATCCTAGCATTTCAGATTGGATGTTAGATTCTAGTTTCTATTGGATGTTATATTCTAGTTGTTGTTGGATATTAGATTCTGCTCTTGGGTGTTAGATTTTATCTGCTATGTTTTATTTGTTTTCATTTAATTTTTTGAAAATTTTATATTTGATGGGTTACAAAAAATTATATTTGGAGGGTTATAATTCTCAGGACCAAATTTGATAGTCCATACAAGTTAAAATGTAACAAAACATAAAAATCCAGCAAGCAAGTTACCCACCTACCAAATAATCTGAAAAGTGCGATTCTTACTATTAAAGGAATTAAGCCACCTATGAAACTCATTTTGGCGGGATAAAACTTTTTAATTAGTCAAATATTTTTCTCTAGTCGACAATAAGAACTTATTTAAATGAATGCACACACCTCTTATACACAGCTGGCCAAACTATAAATACCTTAATAGATTTTGACTTATTATTTTTAAAGTATGGTAATTTTAATTTAATCCAACTTTTTTTTTTATTTCTGTATATTTTTGGATAGGTTTAGTTTTGTGTAATTGGCAATAAGGTAAAGTTATTGTACTTTATTCTATGTTGAAAATCTTAGTTTGTTGGTTTTTGATAAATCTGTTGGATCCATTTTTATTACAATCCCTTAAAATGCGAAACATGGTATTTTCAAGAAAGTGATGTTTCTATTGAAAAGTTAGTCACTCGTGGTCGACTACCAAGAGTTTGATCACGTGTGGTCGACTACCAAGAGCTTAGTCACGTGTGGTCGACTACCAAATGGATAAAGCTTTGTACCTAATAAGTGGTTAGAAATAGTAATAAGTCACATGTTTAATGTGCTGTACCTAATTATGTTGCCTATGTGACTTAAGGCCTAGGAATGTGAGGTAGGCGCATTTTGCCTAGAATCTAAAACGGCTATATTGCTGTCTATATATGTACATACACATACAACTGTAGAGATCTAAGTTTGAGGGAATATTCATTCTCCTTCTTCATTACACTTCTCCATCAAACTCTCAAACTCTTTCGAACTCATTCACTCTTGTTCTTCCACATTTATACACTATAAACTCACATGGTATCAGAGCACTATTGATCCATAAACTCCTCAATTTGTCAAATCTTTTCTTCATATCTTTCACTTGTTCGCCATTCCTTGGTACACTCTTTTATCCGCTGGACAATAGTTTCTTAAGTTGTTCCTTTGCTCAGATCTCTCCTCACGGCTGTCTACACATCTCCATACTTCACATTGGTTGCTCCAGCGCCATTAGAACGTGAACACTGTTGCTCTCAGTTGTTGCTACACATCTTTTCTGACGGCTCATCTCTTTACCCAGCGAATAATAGACTGTTTCTTCCTTTTCTGTCACTCTTGAAGCATCAATGGAGGCTGGAAAAAGCGTGATGTTACCGGTGGCTCTCAAAGGAGGGGACAACTATCTCACCTGGTCTCGGACAGCAAAGACTGTACAAAGTGGTCGTGGTCTGTGGAGTCACATTGAAAGCCCCTCAGCGAACCACAAGGAAGATGATGAAAAGGTGGTTGTTTTAGCTGCCGAAGCCAAATGGCATCAAGAAGACCAAAATGTTCTTGCAATCCTCCATGGATCTCTTGACACATCTATCCTTGAAGCATACTCTTACTGTGAAAAGGCAAAGGAGTTGTGGGATACATTGAAAAACATGTTTGGCAATATATCAAATCTCACTCGTGTGTTTGAAATCAAGAGGACCATCAATCACTTCTCTCAGGGAGACATGGATTTCAACACATTCTTTGGCAAGTTCAGATCCGCATGGGCTGAACTTAAAATGCTGAGGCCTCCAACCCTTGAAGCGGCTGTCCTAAATGAGAGGAGGGAGCAAGACAAGGTGTTTGCCCTTCTCATGGTTCTGAATCCAGCTTACAATGACCTAATCAAACACATCTTGAGAGGGGAAAAGTCACCAAGTCTTGAGGAAGTATGCTCTCAGATTCAAAAGGAGCAAGGCTCATTAGGCCTCTTTGGGGGAAAAGGAGGAGGACTCGTGATGGCACACAAGGCTGAGGAAGTAGAGGCGGCCAACAAAAGCTACTTTAAGCATGAGGACACTAATCCTGTGGTGTGTGAGTACTGTAAGAAGCCCGGGCATCTGAAGTCCAAATGTTACTCTCTCCATCCACATCTCAGGCCTAGCTTCAACTCCAAATGGGACTCTCGTCCTCCTCAAAATAAATGGAGGGACAACCGCAGGGAACCCTGAGACTCACGAGCTCACATGGCATAAGGGTCAAATGGCAACCAAGACAAGAGCAGTCCATCTACTTCTGGACTAGCCAACTCTGAGTACGTGAAGAAAGCAGACTTTGATGCCCTAATCAAAGCACTCAAGGAGTCTGGTAACAAGTTTCCACCCTTTAGTTATCATGCCTCTGGTAGTATGGTCAAACCGGCTCTAATCTCTAGTGGTAGAAAACCTTTGATTGTTGATTCAGGAGCCAGCCATCACATGATTAGTGACTCCAAACTCATTACCAATATGAAACCTGCATTAGGACATGTTAGTATTGCTAATGGTGAGAAAGTAGAGATTAAAGGAATTGGAAATCTGAACTTGTTTGATAAGGAGTCTCCAGCCTTTTACATGCCTAATTTCACTTTTAATTTGCTATCAGTTAAAAGAGTTACCATTGATTTAAATTGCCTTACAATATTTGGACCTAATGATGTGTGCTTTCAGGATATTGAGACCAACAAAGTTCTTGGACAAGGGGCAACTAGAGATGGTCTTTATGTACTTGAAGACATGAAGACTTCTTCTTCTTTTTCATCTGGTTTAAGCTTTAATGTTGGTGTGGCTAATAATGTAATTTGGCATGCTACATTAGGTTATCCTCATTCAAGGGCTTTAAGTTTACTGTTACCTAATGTTAAGTTTCAAAATGAAAATTGTGTGCTTTAATGTTGGTGTGGCTAATAATGCAATTTGGCATGCTAGATTAGGTCATCCTCATTCAAGGGCTTTAAGTTTACTGTTACCTAATGTTAAGTTTCAAAATGAAAATTGTGAGGCTTGTATTTTGGGTAAACATTGCAAATCTGTTTTTCCTAAATCTTCTACTATTTATGAAAATTACTTTGATCTAGTTCACTCAGATGTTTGGACTTCTCCTTGCTTTTCTAGGGAAAACCATAAATATTTTGTTACCTTCATAGATGAAAAATCCAAATATACTTGGCTCACTTTGCTCTCATCTAAAGATCGTGTCCTAGAGGCCTTTGTTAGCTTCCATGCTTATGTTACTAACCATTATAATGCTAAAGTGAAAGTGTTGAGATCAGATAATGGTGGTGAGTATACAAGTCATGCCATGAAGGAGTTTTTATCTAGCAATGGGATCATCCACCAAACTATCTGTCCATATACTCCTCAACAGAATGGTCTGGCTGAAAGAAAAAATAGACACCTCATGAAAGTGGCCAGGTCTATGATGTTCCACACTAATGTCCCAAAGAAGTTATGCGGAGATGTTGTTGCTGCGGCCTGCTATCTCATTAACAGACTCCCTACCAAGATCCTTAAAGACATATCCCCCTTTGAGGTACTTACTAACATTAAGCCTTCCCTTGACCACTTACGTGTGTGTTGGCTGTGTAAGTTATGTCCTAGTGCCTGGTGAAAACCGCAGTAAACTTGACGCCAAAAGCATCAAGAGTATGTTCATTGGCTACTCATGCACACAAAAGGGGTACAAATGCTTTGTGCAAGAGACCAGACGTGTCTTAGTCTCCCGGGACGTCAAGTTCTTAGAGAACCAAGGCTATTATACCAAGAAGGAATGGGAGAGTCTTCAGAATCTGTCTCAGTCCCAGTCTGACCGAGCAGCTAACCTTCGTGTTCTTTTTGAGAACTTAGGTGTTTCTCCACCAGGTGGTTTTACACCACCAATTCCACCTCCTCCTGTAGCCCCTTTTGGTCCTGAGGGGGAGAATTTGTGCAATCATGAGCATGACCAAGCCGAAGCTGCAGATGAGAATGAAACTCATGAGAATGAAGATGGGAATGAACCAGAAAAAGCTGAAGAAGACATAGAGTTTGAAGTGCCTCTCACAGCTGAAAGAGAAGGCGAATCATCTCAGCCTTCAAACCTCACACAGACTGAGCAACCAGCAGGACTAAGAAGGAGTCAAAGACTGAGGAAGGATCCATCAAACTGGATAAACACAAGAGTCTATTACAATTATCAAGCGATTGCTCATCCCACTCAAGCTGTTTGTTCTTTAGCCCACATTCCCAAGGATCATCAAGTATTTATCAGTATGCTTGACCAAGAAGAAGTGCCAAAGACTTATGAAGAGGCCTGTGAGCATAAGGTATGGAGAGATGCTGTTGGAGAAGAAACTTATGCTATGGAAAGGAATCATACATGGGATGAAGCTGACCCACCTAAAGAAAAGAAGACTGTCAGCTCCAAATGGGTATTCACCATCAAGTACAAGAGCAGTAGGGAGATTGAGAGATGCAAGGCTAGACTGGTGGCAAGGGGCTTTACTCAAACCTATGGTGAAGACTATAGAGACACATTCGCACCAGTGGCGAAGTTACACACAGTGCGTGTAATTCTCTCCATTGCAACACACTTGGAATGGGATTTATGGCAGATGGATGTCAAGAATGCTGTCCTTCAGGGGGAGTTATAAGAAGAAGTGTACATGACACCACCACCAAGCCTTAAGGATACTGTGAGATCCCGCAAAGTACTGAGGTTAAGGAAGGGTATATATGGGTTGAAGCAGTCACCTAGGGCATGGTACAGGAAGCTTAGTATCACACTGATGGACCGTGGTTTCAGGAAATCAGAAGCTGATCACACCCTCTTCACCTCAAAAGCCAAGAAGGTATTGTAGTCATTCTCATTTATGTAGATGATATCATCACCTCAGGGAATGACAAGGTTGGTATTCAATAAACTAAAGTTTATTTGAAATCTGTTTTTGAGATTAAAAACCTTGGAGAACTTAAGTACTTCCTTGGGATATAAGTTTGTAGATCAAAGGAAGGTCTCTTCTTATCTCAAAGGAAGTACACACTTGATCTTTTGTCTGAAGCAGGTAAACTAGAAGCAAAACCGCCCAAGACACCATTGGAAGACGCCTACAAAGCTCATCAACAAGAAGGAAGTGAAGAGGACATGCCATTTGGAGATGCCAAGCTCTACAGCAGACTAGTAGGTAAGCTCATTTACTTAACTCTTAATAGACCTGACTTATGTTTTGCTGTGAATCAGGTTAGCCAACACATGCAAGAGCCAAGGATGTCACACTGGAGAATGGTAGACCGCGTGCTGAGATATCTTAAGGGATCATCAGGGCAAGGCATTTGGATGGGTTGCAATGAGAACACTGAGATTGTGGGATATTGTGATGCTGATTGGGCTGGAGATAGAGAAGACAGAAGATCAACTACCGGCTACTGCACCTTTGTAGGAGGCAACTTGGTGACTTGGAAGAGTAAGAAGCAGAAGGTGGTTGCTTACTCCAGTGCAGAAGCTGAGTATAGGGCCATGAGGAGACTCACTACTGAGTTAATGTGGCTGCGGATGTTGCTAAAGGATTTGGGAAGGAAGACATCCACTCCTATCACTATGCATTGTGACAATCAAGCTGCCATTCATATAGCTTCAAATTCAGTCTTTCATGAGAGAATAAAGCACATTGAGGTGGATTGTCATAAAGTGAGAGAGCAGATGTAATTTGGGGTCATTCAACCATGTTATACTAAGAGCACAGATCAACTTTCTGACATATTTACAAAGGCAGAAAGTCTCAAGACTTGTGAGTTCATCCATGAGAAGCTCAGCCTCATTGATCTTCCACGGCCAGACGATGAGAACCCAAGGCAATGAGACTTCACATTCTTTTTCCCTTTGTAAGCTTTTCTTCCAAGTGGTTTTGTTATACAGAGGTTTTTTTAATGAGGTGAAGGATCATTGTTCAAGCTTAACCTCTCAGTCCTTTGACGGTTAAGCTTGAGGGGGAGTATTGAACAGTTAGTCACTTGTGGTCGACTACCAAGAGTTTAGTCACTCGTGGTCGACTACCAAGAGCTTAGTCACGTGTGGTCGACTACTAAGTGGATAAGGCTTTGTACCTAACAAGAGGTTAGGAATAGTAATAAGTCACATGTTTAATGTGCTGTACCTAACTCTGTCGCCTATGTGACTTAAGGCCTAAGACTGTGAGGTAG
>OVBI01002059.1:0-24754 GCA_900406495.1 Sisymbrium altissimum | reverse complement strand
ATATTTTGTTTTTCTGGAGACTGATTACCGTGTTTTATGAGATAGGTGTTCGTTCTTTCACAAACCATGATGCTTAGTCGTTCTTGCGCTTGGACTTGGACATGTCCTCGTCTGGCAAAAAGTTTGCTACTTAATTCATCAGCCTCTATTAGAATCAGTCAAATGTTCTGAGATTTTCTAATCTAAAGGTGGACCACCATTATCACTCGATGTGTGAGAGCTTTAACTATCATCGTCTTTTAGAATAAGCACTAACATTTTTCACTCAATCTTTTTGTTTGCCATGGAGATTATACACTGTCTTTCTCTTCCTATGTACACGATCACAAACTGAGTGTTTAAAAACTACTTGCAACTTAAAAGCAATGTGGGACAAACATAATTACAAAACTTATAGAACTGAACTTAATCACATCTGTATAAGATTCATTTTTTTTTCTTTTCATGGATAAAAGATAAGCGAACGCTTAATCAATGCCTTGTCTGATTTGTAGTTGTTCCCCTAAGTGAACTCTTTCTAGGGACGCAAGATACTAAATTCAAATGTATATGGAGACACACGGCTTTTACTAAAATATATAACCAAGAGGATACCTACATACATGCATACCTTGTTGCGACTCGATCGATTTTGCAAATGCATACGTAATGCCGAAAAAGCTTCTTAAAGTAAATGGCATTTTCTTTGGTTGGTCTGTACCTAAGAAAAAGGAGGAAACATCATAGAAAACAGTTATTCACATCGAGTCACCCTAATTCATGTAGGATAATATATAACAGAAAAATCATAATTCATATGTCTTATGTCTAACCCGGTTCTTTTAAGACATATAAAATTCCCATGTCCTCTTCTTTCGATTATACCTCATCTTGCCGAGAACACCAGACATCTCCTCTCTCTTCCTTAGCAACCTTCAGAGTCCTCTTGCCTTTGCCAACCTTGAGAAGCTTAGTGATTCTCTTCTCGTAAGGAGCAAAATCACCAACTTCCCTTATCAGTGATCTGATGAACAATGTTCTCTTGCTCGTTTTCTACAAGATACATCAATCGAAACAACAACCGTATAATTAACATATAAAGGATTGCTTAAGTTTCAGTTGTAAAGAATTGTTTCTTGCTAAATTGATTCGACTACTACCAAGGTATATATGTAATGAAGGCATAGGAACTCGTCGCTTGATAATAAGATCAACCATTTTTGATATCAAACACCTATACGTTATGATTTATATGAAGGCAGAGTTTCTTGACTTATATGAAACCGTATTAGACTTATTAAAAGGATGTAAGTCTACGAACAGCAATTCATCATCATCAATATTGAAATTTCTCATAATAATAGAAGTTAGAAAAACGTAGTTTGAACCTGGAAGCTCCAAATTGGTGTTGGCTAGTGCTTGGATATGGGCGAGCTTTCTAAGCATGATTTTCAGATGCTAAATCTAGATGGTCGAATTGAATTTGGTGTTAGTAACAAACCCTTACCTTCTCATCGAGAAAAAACGGTGTGATTCCTATGAATCGTGTGGAATAGGGCTGGGCATTCGGGTATCCATTCGGGTTTGGTTCGGGGTTAATTCGGGTTCGGGTTTTCAAATACCGAAAATATGACCTCATTCGGATATTTCAAAATTTTGGTTCGGGTTCGGTTCAGGGTTAGTAAAAAATTAAAAATTTAAATATACCCAAAATATTTTCAGTTCCGGTACTTATTCGGACTTTGGGTCCCGAAATACCTATTTTATACTAAAAAGTACCTATTTTTATCAAACGTATACAGCTAAAATCCAACTCAAAAAGATAAAGCCGTAAATAGTATTTAAAAAAGATTAAAATAAAATTTAATATCAAATTGTTCCTAAATAATAATGTTTCTTGGGTATTTAAATTATTTTATCTTAAAATATCTGATAATTTCAGTGTATAATTGTATATTTTAGTATTTTGAATTATTTTAAACATTTATATAATTAATAATTTTATAAAAATATTTATATTTCGGATATTTCGGGTACTTGTTCGATTCTTGGTTCGGTCTGGGTTCGGATTCGGATTTTGAAATACCGAAATTCTAGATCCATTCGGGTATTTTATCGATTCCAGGTTCGGTTCAGGGCATCTCCAATGTATTAATCTATTTTTTACTTCAAAATAGATTAACTTTAAAATAGAGTTGAGTTTTGCTCCAACCCTACTCTATTTTTTACTCTAAAATAGAGTAACGAACAAAAAAATAGAATAACTCTACTTTTTACTCTATATTTAGAGTAATCCCAAATTTTACTCTATTTTAGAGTTGGAAATAGAGTGGGGTTGGAGCAAATTTACTCTAAAATGCACTTTTACTCTATTTTAGAGTAAGAAATAGAGTGGAGTTGGAGATGGCCTCAGTTCTATTTTTTCGGATCGGGTTAGGTTCGGATTTTCGGGTTGGGATATTTTGCCCAGCCCTACTGTAGAACGTAAAAGGTTAAATGGTTGAAAGATACAGACGGTCCCCTTATTAGCACAGACCCTCGAGAGAAATGAAAAAGAAAAGAGGAAAACCTTTTTTGGGTTAAGAGAAATATATGGAAGTAGCCCATCTAGTCAATATTTAGTGGGCCAATTTGAATAGTTAATTTACGAAGGAACGTAAAAGAAGTGAGCCTAAATAAACATTTCATTTTCGAAGCCCGGGTGCGTAGCTTTTAAAAATGAATGGATACGTGTCACAAAGAAAGAAAAATAGGAGATGACGTGGCTTTTTCTGGGAGAGAGAGTTGCTTAATTATATATAAGACTAGGGGTTTCTCCGCGCTACGCGCGGGTTATGGTACTATATTTTCTTTTTTTTTTTGTATATAAAACCTTATTTTCAAATTTGTGTATTAGATCTTTGAACAAAAAAAAATGAAAAACACATGGGATAATAATTAGAAGGTTGTTGTAATATTTTTATAACTATTTATATTTTTAGTATTTAGTTAATGTTTTATTTTATTAAATTTTTACTATTTGTGTGTTTTTATTAATTAATATAATATTATTCAATTTATTTTTACGAAGCAATATATTTGATAAAATATTACTCGTTTATCATTTATCTAAAATAAAATTTACTTTAAAATTTTTTACTTAATTGAAGGTGTATTTTTTTTTTTAGTTTGGTATACTATTTGTAATTTAGGATACCGTACTATTTATTTATTAGATGTTATTTTTTTGTTATATAGATTTTATGTGTTGGTTTTATGGTTAATAATTCTATGATAATTCAACTATTCTTAATTGTGTAATTTATTTTTTGTGGCTATAGTTATTTTATTTTTGTATTTTGGTTCTCATCTAAATTAAATTTCCTCTCTGATGTTTTTTCATATATCTGATTTTTTTTTCAATTGTATGTATATTATGTTTTTAATAGATTTTCCCTCCAATTACCAGTTTTATAGTCAACTGATTATCTATTATCTAATTCTAACATTTTTGTGTAAGAGGCTTTCCTTAAGTACACTCTTTAACTTTATCCAATACGAATTCTTTAATCTTCTTCTCTATTTGTTCCATGGTTTTGCATGCATTGTTATCTGCATCAACACAAAAACATTTCTTTTTTTTTTTAGCGAGTACAGAAACATTTCAAATTTTAGTTTTATTTCTTTATTCTATGTTGAATTTAATTTTCCTCTACGGAGTTATTCAAAGAAAAGAAAAAGCTGAGTCTTAATCCATTCAATTTCCATGAAAAATTATGTGATAAAAGTCTGCAACTTTCCTTTGAATGTCCACTCGCTCGTATATCTCATCTCCATATTCCCCTCTCTGAGGTGAAATGTCAAGGTGAAGTACAAAATTAGGTGCCAGCAACCCCATTTTCAGTACCTTACACCATTCAATTCCGAGACCTTTAGCTGATCAGAAAGCTAAACCAGAATTTGAATAACAATCAACGATGAGTGTAGTGTCTTTTTTAAGCTTCTCCTCCATCAACGACCTCTAAGTTACCTACATTGTCATATATATATTTTATTTTATTTTAACCAAAATATTATTGTTTCAATAACCTTTTCTCTAAATAAACTAAAAAAATTTTTTTTTTTTATCCCAAAAAGACTCTTGGTGTTTCTCATCTGAGCTTTTATTCTTCTCCCATATACCACCAAAATTGTATAAATATATCAATGTGCTATTCAATGCATGATTTTGTTTTTAATATGTATTGTTGGCTCATTCAGAACTCCAAGCTCAACCACCTGTCCGGATGAGTCTATCTTTCTGCTTTTTGTTAAAACTCTTGTATGTAGTCCATTTTTCCTTACGCAAAACAGAACGTTTGTAGTTTACCTTACAGCACATTGCCAAAATATAATTATGAATTTAGTGAGGTGTAAGATGAAGAACCATTAAAGTAATAGTAAAGTGAAAGAGACGTAAACATTTATAAAAATTTAAGCTCTAATCTGATAAATCTTATATAAGAATGTGACAACTGACAACAATACATTAATGTGTAACCTATATGCTTCCGAAAAGCCATAGCCTAAATTGTTTAGTATCTTCACTTATACTCTTGACTAAAAGAGACATACAATCAGATAACATATAAGCCATAGTAATTTGGTGTACTGAAAGAGGTAACTAATTATAATAAGAAACTTCCTCTAAAAGGCGAGATTTCCTAACAAACGTCATGAGCTTTCTCTCACTCCCTTCCCTCTATCTCATCAAAGCTTTTTAAGTTCTTTTTTGTCGTGAACTCCTCTCCTCCAGATCTTTTGTACATGTAGTTTGCCATGCCTCATCACTTAGCTTCAAAAGCTTAAGCTTCCTCTGATTCTCCTCACATTCCATGAAATGAAAAGAGAAGACATATTTTCGTCAAGTGACCCAATAAGAACAGCATGCAAACATCTTTATGAAATCTACAAATGACTCGCAAACCAATCAAAATTAAAAAAAAATATCAGCGTAAATCCAATGAGACTCTTTTTTACTCCATAAATTTAAATCTTACTGATCATGTAACGCAATCCTCTAAAATTATGAGATTCTTTTTTTTTTCTCTTGTCCAACTATTCAAATGATATAACAAAAAATATAAATCTACACGTGAAATCCAGTCAGTGCATCAACCTGATGTATCTGCATTTAAATAAAACTGAAAATAATACAAACATCTCCAAGAAGGCTTTACGGTGGTGGTGAGATTCTAAAGTTTTGGTGCAACGAACAATAACACTGAAAAAATTAGAAGAAAGAATTTGTTAGGTTACATTGGAATATGAAGAGAGTTGAATTACAAATAATGGGGGATAAATATTCTCTCTCTTCTTACTCGCTATCTATGTTCTCGTCGTTAGGTTGATATTTGTGGATAGTAAATTCGGAAGGGTAGTAAGAAGGAGTAGTATCAGTAATTATGTATGGCTGAAAAAATTAGACCAACGATTATGTGTTTAGGAATTAGCCTGGCAAGCTGTTAACGTAGCCATACAACAATTTCGTCCTTCTTTGATAGTTTGGAGGTTGTGGAATTATCACCGACTTGACTCTGAGGGCACCGCAAGAAGAAATGTTGAATATGCTCCCACAGAAAATATTTGTAAGATTGACTTCCTACAGACTGTATCAACATATACCATAAGCGAAGTGATAGATTATTTTCTATTATAGGAGCAACTTGTACTCATACCTTAAATTTCGATAACTATATAACACACAGCATGAACTCACAAAAGAATTTATACATGTGATATAGGGAGGATGTGCGGGGAAAAATTGAAGTTCAAAACCTAATAAAAAATGACTTCAGCTATTATCACGAAAATAGTGGCCACTCAAGCAATGTCGAATGGAAAATCACCTTTGCTATCAAAAGGATGAGGCCCTCATGTAGGACTCCTCGGAAGTCATTGACTATTGAAGATGGTATGAAGCCATGTATCACCGTGTTCTGGATTTTCGTAAATTAATTAGTATAGAGACAACTGACAAAAACTGCATCAAAAATAAATGTTGGGTTATGCCCATGAACTTCACCTTGGTTGGTCTACACAACACGTTATTGGGAGGCTTCATCGCTTCTAGGATTCTCGGAATCTGAAAAGAGATGGCGAGTTCATGGGCATAACCAAGGTGAAGGTCTTCGAAGGTTGAGTAAACGGTTTCGTATGGAACAACAATGATATCAACAGTGGCCATATTCGTAAATTGAAGGAGGTAAATATCATTTTTGATAGAGGAGTTGAGGAGTTGTGACGGGAGATCTGTGTTTGGGAGTTCGTTTTTTATAAGAGGTTTGGTATCGTCTCATTGATGAGATGGAGTGGGGGAGTAAATCGTTGAGGTCGTGGGTGTTGAAGAAGCAGGGGTAACGGCCGGGAAGTGTGACCGTCGAAGTTGAAAAGGGAGAGGTTTGTCGACGATAAAGAAAGAGAGGCCAAAGTATGGGCTAATATAAGAATGGATTATGTTTACAACCATGCAGGCCCGAGATGAAAAACCAAATTTCTTAAAAACAAAAATACATGACTTTTGTTTGGAGCGTCCTACTAATGTGGTCTTATAAATGATTTAACATGTCTATGATTTAAATGATTTAAGGGGCGGTACAAATCCTCGCAAAGCTGCGATGGTATTGTAACACACATAATTTCGTCGCGAAGTTTCTTGTCGCAAGCCCGACACAATGCTTGCAACGGGCTTGCGACGGAACCGGAAAAATATAATTAAAAAAAAAAATTTACAAAACAAAAAATAAAAAATTCATAAAATATTTAATTAAAAAAATTGTTTGACAAAAAAAAAATAGTTCTTAAAATATTATTAAAAAAAACTAAAATTGAGCGGAACAGGTGGTATTAGCTCCGTTATTGTTCCCGGTTCCATTTCCGTCGTCGTTCCCGATCCCTCTCCCGCTGGCTGTAGTATTTCGGGGCACCAAATTCCCTAATAAAGAAGCTGCTCCGGAATCTTTCTCCACAAGATATTGGCAAAGCCGCTAAATATTACCCCGAAACTCCGTAATGACCTCAGCCTAGATATCGATGCGTTGAGCCTGGCTATCGATGATCTCTCGGAGATGGGAATCCGTCTTCCCTCCTGATTCGGGGAGAGAGAAAGTACGAGAGCGGTCGATATCGGTCTGCAAAAAACCAACTCCGAAAATCCGGCCTTTTTTCGAGGAGCATTCTAGACAAAAAAACAAATTATAAATAAAATATTTAAAAATATCATTGAAATAAAGATTTATATTCATAATACCTCGAGGTAGATCTTGCTCTTATCAGACGGAGTAAGAACCGGAACAGAACCAACACTCTCCGGATTTTCGGAGGCTTGGGTGAGCGCATCCAACTTGGATGTGACGTCGTTGTAGAGCTGCTCCGAAGTATCATCAATAAACGTACCATCTGGATTGCATTTGGTAGGCTCGAGAATCTCAAGCAAATCCGGGACAGATTCACCAGTCCGCTCACACTGAAAAATTAGAATTAAAATCAACTATGATCTAAAAAAAAAAAATTTTACACATCAACAATATAAAAACTTACTTGCTTCCGAGCAAGGGCTTTGAAAGACGTCTGCCCGGAACGATGTGTAGAAGCTTTTTCCCGGGGGGGGGGGACTCCGGATAAACGTGAAGACTAAGCCCTGGTGCCCTTTGATTCCGATGAGGGCATCTCCCAATGAGTTACCAACCCTTTCTAGACATCCGGATCAAGCCAATCGGGCCCGGGCTTTCCAACCTCCCACTTCAACTTCCACCAACATATCTGGCGTCTCATCTGGGCCCCAAGCTTCTTCCTAAACTCCAACTCCACCAACGGGTTATCAACGGTCTCCCAATGGTAATGTTGCTGTTAGAAAACAAAATAAAAATGTGAAACAAACATTAGGAAATTAAAATAAAAGAATAATATAAATAAAGTTAAAACTTACGGCAAACATCTTGAACCACCGCCAAATGGTACTGTCAGCAGTGGAGCTTATAATAGGTGACGCCTCCTTAAGATCTCTTTCAAAGATCGATCTAACAGTGGAAGCAACTTTGCCATTGTCATCAAACCTACAAAATATACCGTTTAGTAGGAAAAAACGTAATTAAAGAAAATTTTAATTAAACAAAAGAAAATAATAAATTAACATAATGTCCCAGGAGAACGTTTCAGATCAAGTTTTGGCAGACGGTCGTGGCCAGGACTAGCGAGAATCTCCAGCACAGTAATGTTATTGAGAATTTCGGGAGCCGGATTGGCCGGTCCGGCATCATTATGGCCATTTACATGGGCTGGAGAAGGAACAGGAGACATCTGAGGAGAAGAAGTCGGGGTTCCTCCTGGAGGATGTGTATCGGGAATATGTGACCTAGCGCCAGTGGTCTGAGAGCTCGTACTCGTACCTGCTCCAGGGGTGTAAAAATGCAGAAAAAAACTATCTTTAATTTATAAAAATGCAGAAAAAAAGAAATGAAAATTTCATTAACTTACTGAAAACGTTTATAAAAATATATTAAAAATTTTCTATAGTTTTTTATTTTATTTGAAAACTATATATAAAAAATTAACAAAAAAAAAATATTCAAGTTTCATTAATTTCAAAAAAAACTATTATTTTAAAATTTTTAAAAAAAATTCTTGAAATTTCAAACAATTTATAATTTTTCAAAAAAAAAAAAATGTGAAACAAGTTTACTAAACTTCATATAAATTCCTAAATTATTTCTAAAATTCAAATAATATTATAAATTCTTTTTAAATCTCAAAATCTATAGTTACATAATCTAAAAATTAATCTAAATTCCATTCACCAAACAATAAAGCAATTATACAAATCTAACATTCTAAAGTTTTAAACAAACATTTCACATAATTCTAAACTTAAATTCTAAATCACAAATTAAAATTATTACAATTACCAAAACTTCACTAAATATCAAAACCCTAAATCTAATCAACTAATAAAAATGAAAAATCATCTAAAATCTATCAAATTTTCTTTTTAAAACCCTAGATCTAATCATCTAAATCTAATAAATCCTTACATTGAATAGGTTGGACGGCGGCGGACGGCGGTGCGACAGGGAGGATACGTCGGCTGTTACATGAGAGAGAGATAGAGAGGTCGAGAGGGAGATGAAGATCTCGAGAGAGATAGAGAGAGAGATGAAGGGGAGGGAGAGAGAGATGAAGTTCAAGAGAGAAAGATGAAGATGGAGAGAGAGAGAGAGAGCTTACCGGAGGATGTTGGAACAAACGGCGGCAGAGGAGGGGCGAAGAAACGGCGGCGGCGGAGGGGGAAGAGAAAGGATGGCAGCAGGGAAGGGAAAAGGGGAAGAGAATGAGATTTAGAGGTTTAATGAAGAGGAAGAAGGAGAATATATATATCGACCACTACGACGGTTTTGTGACGATTTTGCGACGGAATTAGGGTTACCGTTGCAAATCCGTCGCAAAAGTGCATGTCCGTCGCAAATCCGTTGCAAAATCATTTAAGTGTCCACCTTGCTATTTTTTCTTAAGTATCATTTTACAAATGCTTTAATTTTTACAAATGTTTAAGTGTCGTTTTACAAATATTTTAATTTTCTTTTGTAAAACACAATCTTAGAATATCGAAAAGCTCCTATATATAATTTTTTACATAACTTAACAAGCAATATTTTCGTGTTTTTGTGGTTTTGACGGAAAGTTAGAATCACTATAAATATATGTATGATAGATTTCGACTGCAACATTCACTCGCATATATAGTACAAGTTATCAAATTAACTTGGAAGGAATTTGCAACGGTCCGTTGCAAATCCGTTGCAAAATTGCATGTCCGTTGCAAATCCGTTGCAAAATCTGTAAATGTTATCCTAAGTATGCCTCTAGGTGCCCACTTTGCTATGGTTTCAAAACTTATATCCTAACTTATACTTTGAAACAAATGTCTTAACATTTTTTCTAAAACACAATCTTAGAATATCAAAAATCTCTTATTATTTTTTATATAACTTAAGAAGTTGTTAAGTGTGGAAGGTATCATATAGTATGTTATAATATAACAAGCAATATTTTCGTGTTTTTGTGGTTTTGACGGAAAGTTAGAATCATTATAAATGTTATGATAGATTTCGACTGCAACATTCATCTGCATATATAGTACAATATATCAAGTTAACTTGGAAGGAATTTGCAACGGATTTGCAACGGACCGTCACAAATCCGTCGTAAGTTGCAACGTCTTTGCGACGGTCCGTTGCAAAATTGCCTGTCCATTGCAAATCCATTGTATAATTGCCTGTCTGTTGCAAATCCGTTGCAAAATTTGTAAGTGTTATCCTAAGTATGCCTCTATGTGCCCACTTTGCTATGGTTTCAAAACTCATATCCTAACTTATACTTTGAAACAAATGTCTTAATATTTTTTGTAAACAACAATCTTAGAATATCGAAAATCTCTTATTGTTTTTTATATAATTTAATAAGTTGTTAAGTGTGGAAAGTATCATATAGTATGTTGTAATATAACAAGCAATATTTTCGTATTTTTGTGGTTTTGACGGAAAGTTAGAATCATTATACATATATGTTATGATAGATTTCGACTGCAACATTCACCCGTATAGTACAAGTTATCAAATTAACTTGGAAGGAATTTGCAACGTATTTGAAACGGACCGTCGCAAATCCGTCCAAGTTGCAACGTCTTTGCGATGGTCCGTTGCAAATTTGCCTGTCTGTTGCAAATCCATTGGAAAATCTGTAAGTGTTATCCTAAGTCTGCCAAAACTCATCCTAACTTAAACTTTGAAACAAATGTCTTAATATTTTTGGTAAACACACAATCTTAGAATACCGCAAATCTCTTATAGTTTTTTATATAACTTAAGAAGTTGTTAAGTGTGAAAGGTATAATATAGTATTTGTAATATAACAAACAATATTTTCGTATTTTTGTGGTTTTGACGGAAAGTTAGAATCATTATACATATATGTTATGATAGATTTCGACTGCAACATTCACCCGCATATATAGTACAAGTTATCAAATTAACTTGGAAGGAATTTGCAACGTATTTGCAACGGACCGTCGCAAATCCGTCGCAACTTGCAATGTCTTTGTGATGGTCCTTGCAAATTTGCCTGTCTGTTGCAAATCCGTTGGAAAATCTATAAGTGTTATCCTAAGTATGCCAAAACTCATCCTAATTTAAACTTTGAAACAAATGTCTTAATATTTTTGGTAAAACACAATCTTAGAATATCGCAAATCTCTTATAGTTTTTTATATAACTTAAGAAGTTGTTAAGGGTGAAAGGTATAATATAGTATTTGTAATATAACAAACAATATTTTCGTGTTTTTGTGGTTTTGACGGAAAATTAGAATCATTATTCATATATGTTATGATAGATTTCGACTGGAACATTCACCCGCATATATAGTACAAGTTATCAAATTAACTTGGAAGGAATTTGCAACGAATTTGCAACCGACCGTCGCAAATCCGTCGCAAATCCGTTGCAAATTGCAATGTCTTTGCGATGGTCCGTTGCAAATCCGTTGCAAAATTGTCTGTCCGTTACAAATCCGTTGGATAATATGTAAGTGTTATCCTGAGTATGCCAAAACTCATATCCTAACTTATACTTTGAAACAAATGTCTTAATATTATTTGTAAAACACAATCTTAAAATATCGAAAATCATTTTTTTTTATATATAACTTATGAAGTTATTAAGTGTGGAAGGGATCATATAGTATGTTGTAATATAACAAGCAATATTTTTGTGTTGTTGTGGTTTTGACGGAAAGTTAGAATCATTATACATATATGTTATGATAGATTTCGACTGTAACATTCACCCGCATATATAGTATAAGTTATCAAATTGACTTGCAAGGAATTTGCAATGGATTTGCAAGTTGCAACGTATTCGCGACGGTCCGTTGCAAATCCTTTGCAAAATTGCCTGTCCATTGCAAATCCGTTGCAAAATCTGTATGCGTTATCCTAAGTATGCCTCTAGATGCCCACTTTGCTATGGTTTCAAAACTCATATCCTAACTTATACTTTGAAACAACGGTCTTAATATTTTTTGTAAAACACAATCTTATAATATCGAAAATCTCTTATTGTTTTTTATATAACTTAAGAAGTTGTTAAGTGTGGAATGTATCATATAGTATTTTGTAATATAACAAGCAATATTTTCGTGTTGTTGTGGTTTTGACGGAAAGTTAGAATCATTATACATATATTTTATGATAGATTTCGACTGCAACATTCACCCGCATATATAGTAGAAGTTATCAAATTAACTGGCAAAGAATTTGCAATGGATTTGCAACGGACCGTCGCAAATCCGTCGCAAGTTGCAACGTCTTTGCGACGGTCCATTGCAAATCCGTTGCAAAATTGCATTTCCGTTGCAAATCCGTTGCAAAATTGCCTATCCGTTGTAAATCCGTTGAAAAATTGCCTGTCCGTTGCATATCCGTTGCAAAATTGCTTGTCCGTTTCAAATCTGTTTCAAAATTGCTTGTCTGTTGCAAATCCGTTGCAAAATTATTTAAGTGTTATTTAGGAACTTAAGTACGCCACTAGGTACCTACCTTAATATGGTTTCAAAACTCATATTCAAACTTATAATGTGAAAATTTAAATCTTTAATATATATTACTTAACAATTTAAAACTCATCATTGTCATTAATAATTATACAACAAGCATAAAAAAGGAAATTTAATCAGATTTATTTTCTGAAACGTAAGATTGTTCACTATTTCCCGAAGAATCTCCTTCGTCATCTGTCTCTTCAAACTCGTCTGATCCTGCTACTTCTTCTTCCTTGTAAACAATGTCTTCAACTGCTCTGTTACGAGGATCGATAGGTATGATATCGTCGCTTGATTCATCGGGAATAGATATATGTACTAATCTTTCTTGTTGCAAAGCTACAACATCATCTTCTCTGATAAAAACACCTCGAGGATTGACTTTTATAAAAGATGACCAAGTCTCACATCGTCGCTTGATCCGTGGATAAGGAATGAAACACACCTGTTCTGCTTGGGAAGCTAGAATGAAAGGCTCAAACTTGGCATAATGTCTGTCAGTATTGACATCAGTGATGCCTAAGTTATTTACTCGTACCCCGCGACCAGGCGTTGGATCGTACCAATCACACTTAAATAAAATGCACTTCAGGTTGAGGACTTCAGGATATGTAACCTCTATAATATCTTGAATGATACCATAAAATTCAGGCGTACTTGGGACGTGTATTCCATAATTTGCAGTTGACCTCTTAGATCCATGTTTGTACGTATGAAATGTGTATCCCCTGCTGAAGTACATTGGAGCAGTTATGATTATAGCTATTGGTTTTTGGACGACATCGTGCAAGCACAATGGTAAAGGCACGAGAGAACCCCTTCAGTGACCTATAAAAAAATTAGTATTCTATAGTAAAAAATACCGGTGCACAAGTAATTAAATTTTATGGTATATATAATTAAGTAGTTGTATATCTTATATATATCTTTAACCATCCTGCGAAATGACGGTTTTTATATTTCTCATACTCCTGATCTTGTAAACCGGGAAATACTTCTCGAATCTGATAATCGAATATGCTGTTGCACAAGATTGTTCAATTTGTGAAAATATATCTGGGACGGGTTGTATATACATTGGTGCAACTCCACCATCGTCATACCGGTGAGGCGCGGTCTTCTTGGTTCTGACGTTTGGATTAAAATAGTACGACGTAAAGTGCGATGTTTCCTCTGTCAAACTTCCAGCAACAATTGATCCCTCAACTTTTGCCAAATTTTTTGCTTTTCTTTTCAAATGTCCCATAAACCGCTCAAATGGGTACATCCATCGGTAGTTAACAGGCCCCCAAGTGCTGCTTCATGTGGTAGATGGATTGGAAGGTGTTCCATAACATCAAAAAATGAAGAGGGAAAGATTTTTTCCAAGTTACAAAGCAACACATGAATATTTTTTTGTAACTGCACAATCCCGTCCTCTGTAACTGCACAATCCCGTCCTGAAACTTTATATGATCAGAAGTAAGCCACTCCAATAACGTCCGTTTCGCCTCTCCGGACAATTGAAAGTTAGGAATAGGTGCTTTTCCGTCTCTTGTAATATGCAACTCAACTCGGTTACAAATTTCTGGCAAATCCAACCTCGATTTCAGATTATCTTTCGTTTTGCCCGGTACATTTATAATTGCTTTCATGATGTTATCGAAGAAATTCTTCTCAATGTGCATCACATCAAGGTTGTGACGCAACAAGTGATCCTTCCAGTACGCAATTCCCAAAAGATACTTTTCTTATGCCAATTGTGAGATTCTCCATATATGTCAGGCATGTTAGCCGTAGTATGCCAATTACCACCGCATTTACATGTTTCCTGGGCGCCGTAGTAGTCAATCTACTCAAACAAATCAGTACCAGAAAGATACACATGAGGGGGCACTCGCACAACTTATTCTTCCTAAACAACTTCTTGTTCTTTCTGTACGGATGATTTAGCGGAAGACACCTACGGTGACAATCAAACCAACATGGTTTCATTCCATGCTTCAACTGAAAGGCATATGTCCTGTCCAAACAATATGGACATGATAGTCTTCCATGCGATGTCCTCCCCGATAACATTCCGTATGCAGGAAAGTCACTTATGGTCCACAATAGCACTGCACGCATTTTGAAGTTTCTCTTCTGAGAGTAGTCGAACGTCCGGACACCCGAGTACCACAACTGCTTCAACTCGTGAATCAACGGTTGCAAGAATATGTCAAGAGATCTTTTTTGGATGCTTTGGGCCTGACACCAGAATACTCATGAATAAAAATTCTCTTTGCATGCACATTTCCGGAGGAAGATTGTATGGCGTCAATATGACAGGCCATAAAGAATATTGTCTTCCAGACATACCAAATGGACTAAATCCATCTGTGCATAATCCAAGATAAACGTTCCTGCACTCTCTAGCGAATTCTGCATGTACCATCTGAAAGTGTTTCCACGCCTTCGCATCTGATGGATGGGTGACCTCCCCATCTTATGTAGAATGTTGTGCATGCCATCTCATTGCCGCTGAGGTATTTTCCGATTGGTACCACCGTTTCAGTATATCGGTGATTGGCAAATTACCACATCCGTTGGTATGGGACACGGGTCTTTCCAGTAGTTGGTTGGAATCTCGGCTTGCCATAAAATCGACATTCCTGCAGCTAATCGTCATCTTTCCAAAAAATCATCCAATTGTCCATACAAACATCAATCATTTCTGATGGTAACCCAAGACTCGCGACCAACCTCTGTATTTCATAGTAATTTTCAGTAGATAGATTATCAGATGGCAAATACTCTTTAAACAATTCAGCCCACGAATCCATGCAAATCTCGCTTAAGTTATGATCAGTTTATATTGTCATCATCCATGCAAATCTCGCTTAAGTTAAGTTATAGATCATTTGTGACCTGGTAAATGAATGCCCGCAACCCGTCCCGATACTCCCGCATCACATCTCCGGTCTCCGGATCTCTATGATTGTACATCCACACCCTTAGTTCATAGATACTAGAAGCCATTTTCAGGACTCGATCTTACTCAAAAAATTTTACCCCTTTTTTTTAGTGATTTTGATTTTTTTTGTGTTTACAAACGAACACGAGCTTACTTATTTATAGGGTCCAACAAATATTTGCGAAGGATTTGCAATGGAGTTGCAACTCCAACTTACAACGGATTTGCGATTGACAGATATTTGCGACGTATTTGCGATGAGTTTGTGATGGATATGCAACGAATTTGCGACGACCTGTTCGTTGCAATGAGTTAGGTACAAAACACTTTCCACATGTTCTACCTAACTGGGGGTTGGTAAATTCAGCGCAATCCATCGCACATCCATTGCAACATTGCGACAGGTTTGCGACGGAAAGGTATTCGTTGCACATCCGTCGCAAACTCGTCACAACTCTTTCGATGGAAACCAATCGTTGAAAGTTTGTCGCAAAGTTGCAACGGATTTGCAATGTATGACCACCTCGTCGCAAATGCGTCGCATCTCCATCGCAAATTTCCGTCGCAAGTTTGCAAAAACTTTGCAACAAATAGGAAATCCGTTGCACATTCGTCGCACTTCCGTCACAAATTTGCGACGGATTTTTCTCTTTGCAAATTGTCTGTGTTCTTGTAGTGAATTGTTCACGAACTAGTATCTGTAAATCTACAAACGGAAAGACTTACCTGCAGTAGTTTATATTGGTGTGTTACATTTTGTCATGTTGTGCCCTTCCCCCCCGCACCTGCCACACTTGTTTGGAACCAGTTTGGGCTTCTTGGTAATCTGTGAACAAGTTATGAGTGTCCGTAAGTAACTATAAATATGGACACCTTTTAATGGACACGAATTTAGTTATTAAATCTTACCAGAACTTCTCCAATCGATGGGATACAAGAACCTTTTGGATAACCTGTTGGCCTTCGAGTCTTCGGTGGCATAAGGACCATGTCCTGAACAGAGTCTGGTAGGTCGACATCTTGTGGATTTTCTTCTGGGTAGATCTCGCCAATGTAGGTTTCTGTCCATGTCTCTGGTTTGTAGCAATCTCCGATCAAGTTTTGATATGGGATTCCAATTGAGTCAGCAAATAACATTGCGTGTGCACAGGGTGTCTTGTACTTCTGATAGAGGAGGCATGAGCATTTTTTCTGATTGAGCAGCACGTGTGTCTTTTGCCCGAAAATACCGATAACTTCCAAACTCCAGCTTGATGTAGAGTTAATCTTGCTGCCTTTGGTGAGAGTCATCTGGTGATCCATTACTTTCTCAACTTCTGGGGTTGCAATACCTTTGCAAGCTAGGGACTTCTTTCTCCTTGCTGAGAACCACCTTGTCATCATCCGCTGAATGAAAATTAGTAACTTCAGAACACGGGATGAACGAGCCTTCTTAAGCGCCTTGTTTAGTTGTTCAGCTACGTTACTGGTCATGATGTTATAGCGATGACCTGGGAAATAAGCCCTTGACCAATGTGCTATTCCAATATTTGCTAAGTATTTCGCACATTCTCCATTGGTTGTTTTGACCTTGTCGAAGTTTCTTCGAAAGCCTCCAATGCTGAATGAGTAAGCCGCCTTTCCAACCATCTTTGCTAAACCTTTGTTCCTGAACTTTGCATTTACATTCCTCATTATGTGGACAATACAGGCTCCATGATTTGCATGTGGGTAGACTTGGCTTATTGCAGTGTTGATTGAGTTCTGACGGTCTGAGATGATTGTTAATGACAGACTGTCCACGATAAGCCTCTCAACCTTTTGCAGGAACCAAGTCCATGAGTTGTCGTTCTCACTATCGACAACACCAAAAGCTAGTGGGTAGACTTGAAAATTTTCATCTTGACCCACCGCAGTTAGTAGGACTCCTATAAACTTGCCAGAGAGATCTGAGCCATCGATCAGCAGTACAGGTCTGAGCTTCATGAAGCCTACAATTGATGCTCCGAAAGAAAGAAACAAGTAGAGAAACATGTTGATCCCTGCTTTATCCTTTTCCACTTATATATCTGCAACAGTTCCGGGGTTTGCTAGTTTTAGCATGTGCAGATATCTGGGAGTTTCTGGTATGTTTCTTCCCCCCCCCCCCCCCCCATAGATCATTGACTGCAATTGCCTTGGCCTTGTAACACTTCATGTAGCTCGCTGAGACTCTTAAATCTTCAAGTACCATTTGCTGCAATTCAGTCGCTTTTGGACAATTGATGGGGTCCCCGTATTTGGATTTGTAAACTGCAGCTATTACCCGTGATGACGCCTTGGTTCTGTAACTGTTCCTCGTCTCTATACTGCAGTTGTGTTGCAGGTGTGCTTTTTTGATCTCATAGAAGCCTGAAACCCCGATTTCGTTTGCTCTAATTCTCCAGTCACACCTTTTGTCGGGGCATTGAAGTACAAAGTAGTTACGAGTGGTCCTTACTTGTTTGAAATGGAAGCTATTTTTGATTGCGTGAATGGCTAGAGCAATTTGGCAATCTTGTTTTGATGCGTAAGCTTTGACCTCAAAGACTGAATCATCGTCGTCAATATCGAGGTCTGGAATGTCGTCAAAATTGTATTTCGTGTCATCAAACAGTGGTGGCAAATCAAACTTAGCATGATCGACCTGTTGTAGTTGCCTTGTACATATCGCTATAGCTGTACCTGTTTTCGGAGAAGGAGGAAGACCATGTGCAGAGAACGTTTGAGATGTCGTGTCCGTCAAATACTGACCAGTTTCATGTTATTGGTATTTGTTGCTGTTGAGGGGACTTTGACCATCTGTACAGCCAGGAATACGCGAAGGATGGTCAGGTTTAGGGTCATCAAGGCCACATACAACCTCGGCAGCATTGGAGCCGGCAAACTCATTTTCCAGGAGTGGTGCCCAGAAATCTCGATCATAACCTCTAGGCCTCAAATCTTCCGGATCAATCTCTCTTTCAGATTGTGTTTCATCTTCAATGTCCGCAAATCAAGTTTCTTGTTTCTCAACCTCTGCTAGGAGCTCTGCATCATCAATGAACAAATCGAATGCGAAATCTTTTGGTTTGATGTTCTGTGTTTGGGTACCCTCTTCATCATGGGACTTTGGACGTGTATGTGAAGTAGAAGCAAAGGCAGGTGCTTCACCGAACACAGCTGTAGGTAATCCTTCTGAGAAAAGAGTTTTCCTTTTTTTCTTTTGTGGGGACTGAATCATCGATGACGAAAGCCTTCTCGTTGGTTTTCGGTGTTTGGTGGACTGACTCATCGAGCCGTAGAGGATTGGTTTGGAAACCTGGAGTTAAGCGAGAAACAAAACCCTCTGTGTGATCCGTAAGAGGTGTATCCGAGCCCTGAGACCAGGAACTGCTCCTTGACTGTGTTTGTTGGATGAAAGACTTGGACTTTGAGGCTGCTGTTGAACCGGAAGTAAAGGCGCCTCCTTTATGAGTAGCACTTGAACTGCAGTGTAACAGATATAATTTGCTTTTAGGACGTGGTGTTGAGAAACCAGTGACGTTATCCTCGACGCAAGAAGGAGCCTTTTGCCCCCTGATAAAGTCAAACTTAGCAAACAAAGGGATAGAAGAGGCTTTCCGAGACAGCTGAACGAAGAAGGCAAGATTTCCGTCGTTAGTCAGCAACACGGGAGGGGTGGAGGAGCCCATTGGTAGTTCGTTGGTGTTGGGCGGCCAGTAACTTAATGAGACTGAATACCCGATTCCATGTTGGCCGAAAAACTCCTTGAGGACGTTTTTCTGCAGTTGTTCCATCGAAATACCATCTGACAAGGTGAGCATCCTGGACATGTGGTTATTGTCAATGACAAATTCCCATTTCCCTTAAGGCGTAGAAATCC
This sequence comes from Sisymbrium altissimum, assembly GCA_900406495.1. NCBI lineage: Eukaryota > Viridiplantae > Streptophyta > Magnoliopsida > Brassicales > Brassicaceae > Sisymbrium > Sisymbrium altissimum. Next base: position 5,372 of record OVBI01002059.1, on the reverse strand, counting down.
ATTCTCCGGCTATGACAAAACAGTGATCCCCCATTGCTCTTTCGTGTCCAGATTTCTGTGGCGAGGAAAAAAAACAGAACCAGAGAGTGGTGTGTTTTGCTGTTTTTTCTCCGAGTTTGTTTTTTTTTTTGTAGAAGTTTTTTTCCGAGTTTGTGCGAAAAATGTAAGATAAAGGTGACCGCCGGATCAGAATCTTTTTTTCCTTTTCAAATGAATGGTTAGGATTGTAGAACGTGTCATTTAAGAATTTTGTACGATACGTGCTGTTTTTTTTTATTGATCTTCTGTGGGACGTTGATGGGAAAATAACAAATTTTGACGGTTGGGATTTTAAAAGGTGTCGCTCTCGGGATTGTAAGACATGATTTGTCATTTTGTGGGTTCGCCGATAAGAACAAAATTTGGTTACTCACTTTGAATCCAGGAAAAAAGTAGAAAGTGTGACCTAACGTTGCTGTCCATCAACGAATGACCACAGTATAGGAACTCAAAAGTGGGAGTTTTGCAAGTGTAGGATGAAATTTTGAAGGCATAATGGATAGTATGATAAACGTTTGGGTTATATTATGATACGCTTATTTTGGTGTCCAGAACATAGCGTCCATGGGAATTAACACGGGATATTGTAAAACAGCAATGAAAAACGTACGTTGGTAATTCGCGTGGAAAAAGGTAAGATAAAACTGACCGACGGATCAAAACCTTTTTTTTCTTTTCAAATTAATGGTTAAGATTGGAAAACGTGTCATTTAACAAATTTTTATGATATGTACTGATTTATTTTGTTTTTTTGCTGATCTGTTGTGGGACGTTGATGGGAAAATAACAAGTTTTGATGTTTGGGATTTTAACAGGTGTTGGTGTCGGGATTGTAAGACAGGATTTGTCATTTTGTGGGTTCGCCGATAAGAACATATTTTGGTTACTAACTTTGTATCCAGAATCTTAGAAGAAAGTGAGGACTAACGCTGCTGTCCAAAAACGAGTTACCACCGTATCGAACCTCAAAAGTTGGAGTTTTGCAAGTGTAGGATGAAATTTTGTAGGCAGAATGGATTTAGAATGTACAATACTAAATGTTTGGGATATATTAGGATACGATTATGTTGGTGCCCACAAAAGAGCGTCCATGGAAATCAAAACAGGAAATTGTAAAGCATGAATGAAAAACAGGAAATTGTAAAGCAGCAATGAAAACGTACGTTAGGATTTATTCGTACGAACATGTTAAAACATTATGATCAAATCTGGACCAGAGGATCATGAAATCTACTTTTAGAAAAATAACGGTTGAGATTACTTTCTATTTTCTGACAATAAAACAAAGAAACAAAATTGGCATTATCTGGATTATTTCCTATTTTTCCTTTTTTTCGTAGGGTAAGTAAAATTGAGGGGTCAAATGAGAGAAGGGCAATTCGGGATTTTAAAGAGCAAAATATAGAGGAAAGTACCTCAACAAAATCCAAGTGTCTATAGTGATAATCAAATCTCAGAAAGTGTCTTTCAGTGTAAATTTCTCGGTGTAAGAAAAGTCCACTGATTTATGTATATAAATTGTTTTTTTACAGGAGCTGGCTATTACATCTGATGAAGCTTTAAGCTTTGAAGAATACGGTTGATTTCAAATGTGTTCGAAACAAGGTGACTGGAGTCAGTGTGTTCAGAGTCCTTTACGAATTCTCTCTTGTTATACATTCATCTTTCACAGTGTAAAGCTATACACTTTATCAATTAATACTTTCATGTGACAATTCTTTTTGTTGATGCTGTAGCTTTTGGTGTGTACTTTCACTTACGGGAAGATTCATTGGGAAGATGAGTAGAGTGGTTGCGATAAGAGCCAAGAGGTTTACTCATTAGAATGTTCTGGAGAAAGGTAATCCTGCAACTGCTCTTAGTCTTTGCGGTTTCTGTTACTCGGGACGAGCTTTGTCTAGTGGTAGTTATGATTACAAAGAGAAATTGAGAAATGGGTTTCTACAGGATATTAAGTTAGACGATGCCATTGCTCTGTTCGGTGAAATGGAAGAGTCTCGTCCTTTACCTTCCATTATAAATTTCACTAAAGTGTTGAGTGCCATTGCCAAGATGAAGAAGTGTTTAAGCTTTAAACGTGGTGTGTATGGAAGTCTCATAAGCACTCTTATCATCAACCCTCCTCAGGTTCGGTTCGATCCTCAGGATACCACAATGTAACGGTTTTTCTTTCTTTATTAGCGCGATTTGAAATGTTGAAATATATATAGATTATATAGTTTATTCCCGAAGTTTTTATTATACTGCCATTAGTTTTTTCATTAACGGCTAAAATTTTCCCATTCATTAAAATAACCAAAAAAGTTGTAAAAAGTATTTAAGCATTTCTCCACTCTATTAAAACCGTTCGTTTATTATTTTATTGATTCTTTTTTTGTTAAAATCTTTGGAAGCTGAATTTGTGAAGAAGACATATGCTAAAGTACGCGAGCAGACTGAGCTAAGGAATGAGAAGACTAAGGCCAGAGCAGACAAGGGCCGCAAGGAAGTCCATTTCGAACCAGGAGATGTTGTGTGGCTACATCTACGCAAGGACCGGTTTGAAAAAAAAGGAAGTCCAAACTAGCTCTCCGAAGAGCAGGACCTTTCAGAGTCATCAAGAGGATCAACGATGATTACCAGCTAGACCTCCAAGGTGAGTATGATGTATCATCAACTTTCAATGTGTCTGACGTACTCCCATATGATGCAGGAGATGCTGTCCTGAGGTCAGAAACTTTACAAGGGGGAGAGGATGATGAGATCCCACAACCGGACCCAACAAGGACAGTCTTAAAGCCCCCGAGCATACCGACCATGTATCATCGACCGCGGACCAGATCAGGCCAACGAACCATGACCGAGGACTTCAACCGGGCTACCGAAGGAATTTTAGGCCAAATGGAGGTTAATGGACTCATATGCCAGTTTGCGGAATTAGACCTCAACACGGACCACGGACCACAGCCCCATCAATTCGAACCGACCAAGTCAAGTGGACCAGACCATCAAGAACGGCCCAGCAAGGTTTTCCTTTCAGCATCCAGCCCGCGAGAGACTGAGGATGCACAGAGACAAAGCTTAGTCCACATTCATGCCATCATTGCCGAAGAACCACTTAAGGTAAGTACCATTCAATTCGGATTTGCGGACTAATGTGTTTTCTCTTTTTGTTTTATGTCTTAAATTTTCCTTTTGTTATTTTTGGCAATGTATTCTGCCATTTCATTTTATTACCGTTGTATTTGCTTCAAGTCCCCTAGAACAGCTCCCTTTATAAGGCATCTCTATGCAGCCGTGTATTTTTAGAACTTTATTAATAAAAACCAGCGTATTATCTTAAACAAGTTTATCTTTGCTTAAGGCAAAACTGGGTTTTGCCTTAGGTGTTATCAAGTCTTATCAAACTCTCTTCCATCGAGTTTGTGGCGACTATCGATCTATCTGTGTGTTTTTCCATCGTTTTCAGCTCATCGGACAGTGCCGTACGGCCAGCTGATCGAGAATCCGTCATATTCGATCTATCGCAAATCACTGAGACGCATCCTGTACCGCGTCCCGAGTCCATCGTACCGCGTCCCTGAGATCATCGTGCTGCGTCTCGAGTCATCGTGCCATCACCTGATATCCGATCGCGTATCAATACCATTGTCCCGCGGCTCAAGCCTTCCGTATCACGTCCCGAGCAATCGTGGCGCATCCCGAGCAATCGTGCCACATCCCGAGAGACTCACCGCATCCCGACTGTATCACCACCGCGTCCTGAGCCTTCGGCATCGCGTCTCGAGCAATCGTGCCACGTCTCGAGAGACCCCGCGTCCCGACCCATTACCACGCGACTCGATAACCTCACCATCGCGTCCCGAGACTGCAGTACCGCGTCCCGACGCATCCCGATAGTTATCTCCCGCGCCCCGATAGCCCCGTACCACGTCCCCAGCATTCCACCCACCGGTTTGAAGGCAGAGCCGTACGGCCAAATTCTCAACCTCCACCATCCGGTCATCACCTACAGATTGAGGGTCGTATCAACTAGGTAGTAAAGTTTTACTAGATGTTGGTGCTTCTTCAAGTGCGAAAACCTGTTGAAGAACTGGAAATATTAACACAAAAGCTGCAAGAGATGGAAACAGAGCTGAAACAGAACCGTGAAGAGAATCTGGATTTCCAAAAAAGACTTAAAGCAATGGAGAAGATTGTTGAGACTTTAGGAAGTCAAATTGTATAACTCCCAAGTTCACAACCAAAACAAAATCATGCCAACTAATCTCACCCCAAGTATCTATTTTATATATATCTTGAAAAATTATTTAAGTAAGGTTTTATTTTGTTAAGACTTATTATGTATGTAGATTTTGTTTATTTGGATGATTTCTTCTATTTGGATGTTTGTTTTTATGTTAAGGATATTTAATTATCATATTCTTTTTTTTATTTTCATTTTGCTTTTTGATTTTATTGTTTTTAATTATATATTTATTATAGTTCATTTAAAAATTTGATAACAATTTGATATGCAGATATTAAAAGTTTTGACATTATTAATTTTGTAACAAATTATTACGAAATTTGTAAGTAAAAAATGTCACTTTTAAAAATATGTTGTGACTATTTGTGTGACTTTAATTTAGTCACTAATTGTAACATATTTGTCTTGGTTTTTTTAACGTATTAGTTACTAAAATATGGTAATAATATATGAAAAATATGTGATATTTTTTTGTTACAAACTGTGACTTATCGGTGACTATTGTTTGTCACTAACTGTGACATATTTGTATCATTTTTCCGTTGCAATTTTGTTACTTATCAGTGATAAAATAAGGTAATAAAATATGACAGATATGTAACATCTTTTCATTACAATCTGTGACTTATTTATAATTAGTATTCATTATAAATTATGTCATTTCTGTGATGTTTAAATTGTGTCAAAAATTGTGACGAATTGTTACCATATTTGATCGTCACTAAAAATTATAATGTTTTTATGACCGAAATAGTTTTGTAACCATTTTATTGTGATGTTTTAACATTCGTATCAGTTCGGTCACAACATTTATATTGTGACAAAATATTGAAATATTGTGACAAAAAAGTGGTAGCAATATCCATTTTTTTTTGTAGTGAGCTTGCAACTTCCAAGATGTGAGAAGAGAAACTTGAAGTAATCAAAAGAGTATTTTGAGAGGAGGTTCAGAGTTTTCGAGTCATTCCTAAGTTAATGTTTCCCTTTCGTTCATCTAATGAACTGCTCGTTGACTGGCAATACGATCTTTTTCCTAATTCTAAGTTTGCACCCTTCACTACAAGAAAACAGGTCTTTTACGATGGACATTTTCGATGTAAAATCG
>OVBI01002058.1:0-24773 GCA_900406495.1 Sisymbrium altissimum | reverse complement strand
CCGCGTTTTTTAAGTCAGCCACAACGTAACCATAACTCAGCCACAGTTTAAACCGGCTGAGTTAATTAATACACGTCAACGCTTTCTTACGTGGCGTAAGTTTTTTGCTTACATGTCGATGGCTTTTTTGTAATTACGTTTTTTGTTACAACGTAACACAAGGGCACGCTGGGTATTAAAATGTATTAAAAGTAATTCAGTAATTTTCAAAAGTTTTATATAATTCTAGTATTTTCACCTAAATTTCATGGTATTTAAGTCAACTTCCCAATAATTTATGCTTATTTTCCTTATCATCATCTAATCATCTATTATACACAATAGTTGAAGGAAAAAGGTCTCCACACATTATTGAACCAATAAAATTTAATTTAACTTAAAAGTTAAAACCATTTAATTTGAATTCATCTATTTTAAAAAAAAAATCATTAGAACATAAATGTAAAATAAAATAAAAAATCTATATTCACTATAAAAACATCACAAACAAAACAAAAAAAAACCAACGTATGAATTTTTTTTTTTTTTGGTAAACATGTTAAGCTACGTACGTATGAAATTTTATAATAGGAAAATCCACATATTAAGTTTGTTCTTGGTTTTTGTATATAAAATGATTTAAGAAAAAAACTCTCAGAAACTAGCTTCCCTAAATATTACGAAATCTATTTATTCAATATCTTAAATGGCTAATAAAGTGGTTTTGAAAAAACTTAAACCAAGATCTGTTTTAAAATCTGCAAAGAAGCAAGGCCCAAAGAAGTAAAAATAAATAACAAGGAAATAATGTTCTTACAATAAATTATTTATCAAGAAAAATTTAGAGAAAATTAGATATGAAAATTTCTTGTTTTTTTTTTTTTTATCTCTAGAAACAATAGAGGTAATAATGCCAAATATATGGCATATGTCACATTTGATTTTCTAATTAGCAGCAAGTAAAAAAATAATTTAAAATTTAAAAGTATAAAAATTAGCAGCAAGTATTAAAGTATAATCTATATACTTTAAGAAGTTCCAAAAAAACATTTTAACAACTAAGAAGCTCTAAATTTATGAATTGGAAAACAAGTACAAAACCAATTGATATTTGACTAGATTTCACAATAAAACCACATATTTAAAGAGTAATACATAATGTTTATAGCATATCAGAAATGAAATTCTGTCATATATTATGATTGAGACTATTGTTATTTCAAAGTATTCAAAGAAGAGGTAATAAAGCATATTAAAGTTTTCGAAAAAGACAAAATAGAATTGTTGCCGTAAATTAACATCTAAAAAAACTATTCCACTAAACACGCAACTGTTTTAAGAAGGAAGTGGAATAGTTGTTTACAGAGTATTCGAAGCAATTCAGAAATCTTCACTATTTGGGTGTATATATACACTACTAGGGTGAGAATGTGAAGAGACCCATAATTATTTCCTTAATTAATCCCCTTTTCCTCTAATCCGGACGAATAAAATTCTCCTTTCCTCCTTTTCAGTTGCGAAACAGAAATAATCAACCTTCGGGAATTTCGTCAATGGAGCCGGATGTGGTGGAGATCGCTTCTCCTCCGATTGCTTCGGGTTCGAGAACTCGAAAAAACAGAAAGGTTTGATCTTTTTGTTCATTTGTGCTGTTAATCTTCAAGAAGATAAAACTGTTTGTTCTCTTTCTCTTCATAATAGAGTAGGGTTGAATGTTATTCCAGACCTACTCCAGTTTTTTTTTATTAAAAACTAAAGTGATAAATGAAAAAATGGAATTCTAAATATGATTACTCCATATAGTAATCCCATTTTTTTTGTTTCATTTTGAAGTTGGAAATGGAGTAGGGTTGAAAAAATTATTCTAAAATGGAGTTTGGACTTTAGAGTGAAAATGTGACTAGGGTTGGAGATGTTTTAGGGTTTCATTATGCATGATGATCATCTGGGGGATTTTGTTGGTGTTTTAGGGTTATGTTTTGATATAGGGCTTATGTAGGTTTTGGTTAATCTTGAATTTTTTTTTTATGTTTCCTCACGTTTACTATGCTTTTACTGCTTGTCTTCTACTGTTTGTCTTGACCATTGCGTCGTATTGATTGTGTTCATACACTTTCGTATCAAATTGATAAGTTTTAGGTGAAGTGAAACCAAAAGCTTACACATAGATCTTGTGTTTGTTTCTTTTCGTGTCAACGTTTTCCGAACTTCACTTGTTTCTCTTTTGTGATTTGTTTATCAATCGTATATTTGATTGTATATAACGTTTTCTGCTTTATCTTGTCGTAGGCTGTAATTCCTGAAGTAATTGATGTGGAACAGTACGAATTCCGCAATGGTGGTTCTCTTAAAAACAACAATAATGTTGTCGATAAGAAGAACAAAGGAAAGGCTATACAAGATATCTCCTTTAATGCTCATCATTACCCATTTAACTATCTGGCTAATGAAGCTGTGCCGATGGAACTTGAGGACTACGCAATGTTTCAAGCCATTCTAAATTCTCAGAATATCCCAACTGATGTAGAAGTGGTGATTTCTACTCAAGCACAGACTCCTGATGTAGTGATGGTTCCATCTCCTCCTTCGAGACCTTATAAATTTGATGCTTATGCTAGCTCTTCTCGCCCTCTAGTGGCTGAGGTTATTCCTTCAGCTCAGGCTACTTTTCTGCGTGACTTTAAAAGATTTGACACTGTTGATGATTTCTCGGATCATCACTATGCTTCCGAGAGGAATCCTTCAAAGCAGGTGATGATTAAATTTATCATCTCCGAAATTGTTTCTTTAATATTTCTTTGATATTCAACTTTTAGCTGCCTCTCTTTTATCTTGTTAAGCACGCAAAGGATTGGGCGAAAAAGGTTCAATCAGATTGGAAGATTCTTGAGAATGATTTGCCAGGTTGGTATATATATATTACTATCAATGCTTGCAACATAATTTATAACTTTTTTTTCTTAATTATCTTTGTTCTTTTATTTTTTGGCAATCAGAGACGATATTTGTCCGAGCCTGTGAATCAAGAATGGATCTTTTAAGAGCTGTAATTATTGGAGCTGAGGGAACTCCTTACCATGACGGTCTTTTCTTTTTCGATATTCAGTTCTCAGATACCTATCCTTCAGAGCCACCAGTATGTGTTTTGGAACTTTCTTGATATATGAACTGTTTTTTTCATTTTTTCTTGGAACCCTTTACGACTATAAATTTCAATTGGTTGCTGACAGAAAGTTCATTACCATGCCGGTGGGCTTAGAATCAACCCGAATCTATACTGGTGTGGTAAAGTATGCTTGAGTCTTCTCGGTACTTGGGCTGGTAACGCGAGGGAGAGATGGATCCCAACGGAGTCCACAATGTTACAGCTTCTTGTCTCAATCCAAGCCCTCATCTTGAATCAAAAACCCTACTTTAACGAACCTGGCTACGAGCTGACCAAGGGAACTCAATCAGGCGAGGCTCTTTCTGAAACTTACAGTGAGAACGTATTCATACTGTCGTTAAAGACGATGGTTAACAGTATGAGAAGACCACCCAAGGTAATAATTAATCAAACACTCAGCTTTTTCAGTAAAAAGCTGAAACCATTTTTGCAAAAATTTGGGGTTAAAAGTGTTGGTTGTGATGAATGTGCAGCACTTTGAAGAGTTTGTGCGTAGCCATTACTTCGTGCGCGCTCATGACATTGTGAAAGCGTGCAATGCTTATAAAGACGGAGCTCCTGTTGGATCGATGGTTAAAGAAACTAGCAAGAGCGGCTCCGAGAAGTTTAGAGCTGATGTAGCATGCTTTATGAAAACAGTGGTGGATGAATTCCTTAAACTAGGAGTCAAGGAGCTTGAAGAAAAACCTAAATCACTGGCTAAGAGCGATGCTAATACAGAGAGTGCAAACCGTAAGAGAACCAAATCATCGAGCTGAGCCAAATCCACTATTGTTTCATGTTTTTAGTCATCTCGAATTAAGAGTGAATGAATAGTCTTGGTTTTTTTTTTTTTTTTTGAACTACATAAACTTTGTTGTTTTCCCAAAATTTCTTAGTAGTTTATATGTCTTTATGATAATCAAGCTTCTCATGAATATTGAGAAACTAAGTAATTCTCATATGTATATTTTTAGTTGATAAAATTATATAACTTTTAAAATTCAAGACTTGAAAATTTTAATTATGAAATATGAAAATATTTCACATTTTTAGTTAATACTCCATATAACCATCTATAATTTTTTCCTAGATATATGAACAAGCAAAATTTCTAAATCTAACCTTATTCTCCGTAAAAGAAACAATGTAGGTAACTTAATTAGAACGGGACCCATAATAATATGGAGCTACAAGAACATGATATACTAGTACAAATTTAAAGTATGAAGAAGGTCCGCGGGCTGTGGTTTCACTCAAAAATCTCTTTTCATTCAGTTTCTCTTCTCTTTACGAACTAATTCATAAAATGAGGCAGTAACTGTAAAATAGTTATTTTATATATATAAATATAATTTTACATTCATTTCCAAAAGAAAAAGAAACAAGCTAGAATTTGGATAAAGAGAAATGGTCTAATAAGATAGACTTTTAGGCCAAATAAATTATCTGAAATCTGCTTGAAAAATTAGACCCTGATTATTTGTATAGATTCTAATTTTTAGTTTTTAGTTTTTAGATTTTAATTTTTGATTTTTGGTTTTTGGTTTTTAAAATTTTGGTTTTTGATTTTGATGTAGAAAGAGAAATTTACAACAATTGTAAATTGACTTTTGCAGGTACAATGTCAGACCAGCCTATGTGTCGAGTCTGCAATATTCCTCATTTTTTAATGAGCTTGTGGTATCCTAGTCACTAAGCTACCCAAATGCCTCGTCACCTCTCTAAAGTGTCCCGAGTGCCATTATGGAAATGAGCTTGTGGTATCCTAATCACTAAGCTACACAAATGCCTCGTCATACCATCAAGGTAAGCTTAATTACCTTGAAATGTCCATGTTGCCAAAATAGAAATGAGCTTGTCCCGGTTAATAGGTAACTCGGTTTCCTAGTCACGGAGCAATAAAAAAAATCCTTGTTCTAAGATGTCCCTGATGCCTGAACTCATATGAGCTATACTCAAATGCCTCAAAATGAGGTAATCTTTATTACCTCTCTGAAAGTCTCTTATGACAGATCACAGATGAGCTTGTCCTAGTCACAGTAGAATGAGGTAATCTTAATTACCTCTTTGAAACGTCCCGTTCCTGATGTTGCGAATGAGATTCCCAAATGAAGTTGCGAATGAGGTTGTCCCACCTCTTTTGGCTGCTTAGGTTTCTAGTCACCTGAGTTAAGCACACAAATGGCTCTGGAATTGCTTGAGATCCTAGTCACTTAGCTAAATGAAAAGCTAGAAAACGTCCCTGATGCTTAAGAACCTAGTCACTCAAAAGAAAAAAAAAAGCGAATGAGCTTGTCCCTAGTCACCGAGCTATAACAAATGCCTCAGTCCTAGTATCAAGGTAATTTTAATTACCTCTCTGAACTGTCCCTAGTGCAACAATGCAAATGAGCTTGTCCCTGTTGGATAGCTCAGTTTACAAGTCACAGAGATATGCTAATGTCTTTCAGATAAGAGGTAATCTTAATTACCTCTTTAATGTCTCATCTAAGCATTCAGGTAATTTTAATTTCCTTGGACTATTACTCGGTTCTAAGTGTATGGGTATTAAGAGATGAGGTAAGGACAACATAAGCTTCAATACCACTTTTATATTCAAGTTTATTTTCCCTTCTTCTATTTCAGGTATGTGAATTTATAATTTGCTCGATCGATGATGCTTTATTGCAAGATCAAGTCTAGAGAGACATTCGTCTCTAAAGCTTAATTTGTTGTCTTTCTTTTTAATGCAGGTACCGAGTAGTAAACAAAGATACTGATGTTTTCCTCCAGTTTCCAAAATCAGCACAAAAATTTGAGGTTATTTTCTTTCCAATCTTTTTATTAGTTTCAGGTTATCTTCATTTCAACTCCTTTAAAAAATATGCATATTGCTTTATTACTTTTGCGTTTAGTTTCACTAGTTCTATAAAGAGCTATTTACAGAAGTTTGATATCCTTGCTGCTTGAATTTATGATAAAATTTCCTTGATTTTACTTTGTCAATTCCTTATTTCTGGCTTAAGATATTGTTTTTTTTGCTTGCGTATTTCTCTATGTTGAACTTATCATCTCTATCCCTTTGTAGTTTGAATCATGCTATGGAACATAATTTGCTATCACTTTCTCACATACTTGCGTGAGAGATTTTATGCTTTTAATGTGTTTTTGTCATATTAGTAATTAACTGATCTCCACATGATTTCCATTAGTTTTGTCATCTGTTCTTCAGTATGTGCATGTTATTTAGTTTATTAGTATTGTTCTTTTTTGGTGATGTTCTAGAAGTTATGTTTGGTACCTTTAATCATTCTTTAAGTCGTGTCTCTGTTTTGTCTGTTTCTGCTCACATAATAGATTTGATACTAAGTTTAAGGCTTAGTTTTGTAAATGTTTTGGCATTTGTTCTTAATTATATTTCATGTTAGTTTTTTTTAGTTTCTTTCTTTCTTGGTGTGCTATTCTTGTTATGGTCTTTCACTTGCTATACTTATAGCTATGTTTGCTTCCATGTTACAATTGCTCTTTGTGTCTTTGGTTGTTTGCGGTTTCTCACCGAAATCATCTTGTTTGGTATTTTACTCATTTGTTTGCAAATTCATTCCTTGTTGTCATCTTGTTATTGCTCTTTGTCTTTGAAATCATCTTATTGGTTTGTCTCTGTTTGCAAATTAATTATTTGTTGTTTCCATCTTGTTATGGCTTGTTTCTTTGCTTGTTATTTCACTGATGAAATGTTGTGGAATAATTAGTTATATTCGTGTCATCTTGTTAGTATTTGTTTTGCGTGTTGGTATTTGCTTTGCTTCTCTTGTTCCAATTAATCGAAGCTTATCATTTGCATCATATGTCTTAGAAATCATCTTCTTTGGTATTTGCTTCTTTGATTGCAGATTCATTCATTGTTGTTGTAATCTTGTTATGGCTCTTTGTGTCCTTGGTTGTTTTCGGTTCTTCACTGAAACCATCTTGTTTGGTACTTGCTTCTTTGTTTGTAAATTCATTCCTTATTGTTGTCATCTTGTTATGGTTCTTTGTGTCCTTGGTTGTTTGCGGTTCCTCACTGAAATCATCTTGTTTGGTACTTACTTCTTTGTTTGCAAATTTATTCCTTGTTATTGCTCTTTGTGTCTTTGAAATCATCTTTATTGATTTGTCTCTGTTTGCAAATTAATTCTCTGTTGTCATCTTGTTATGGCTTGTATCATTGCTTGTTACTTCACTGATGAAATGTTGTAGAATAATTAGTTATGTTCTTGTTATTTTGATATGCCGCAAACCGAAGTAACTGAAATTCTAAGATAATTGCAATAATGTATAACAAATTAAGCTGAAAGAAACCAATTTTCAATCAAAATCACAGTTTTTTCGGAACTGAACCAAACAAATGAACAAACCATTGGATTTTTAATATATGTTTTTTTTTGTTTCTGTTCAGTTTTGAGTTAATCGGCAGTTTAATTTTCCAAACCAATTAGTTCATTGTTTTTAATATTTTCTCTGAAGTGTTTTTAAAAATATTCAAACCGGTTTTTCCATAGTAACTTGAAAATCTAAAAAACTGAAATTTTAAATAATATCATGTTTTATTCAATTTTTTTTTTTGGAACTAAAGCAAATAAACGGCTTATTTCCAAAACATACCAATGATGTTCGTATATTCAAATCTAGTAATTTTCAAATTTTTGCTATTTAATACAAACTTAATTTTTGCTATTTTCAAATTTAATACACTTTTTTTTACAACAAATTTAATACACTTAAATTAAATAGGTTTGGCGTAATAAACTCAAACCAATTGGAATCGAACTTTCTTTTGGTTTTCATTGAGTTTTGTTTTGATCTCCAAAACCGATCAGGGATTTAAAAAAAAATACAGTCGGTTTGGTTCTGGAGGTTTAAATCTTGCTTATATTTTGCAAAATCTTGAGTCTGCTACAAAGTCTAGAGACAGAGCACATGAACATGGAGAGTTATCTTCCTTGGTATGCAATAGTCAATAGGTGTAAACTCAACACAAGGTGACTTCTCATAAAACTCAGCCACATCTGAGTTTGTAAATCAAACAGATCATTAGACTCAAAACATCTATTATGACATGTTGATTCTCAGTTACCATTGACCATATTTGATACCATAGATTGTGTTATGAAATTCTACTCATGATCCAAATCAATTGCCAAACGTGAATCCATTGCTTCTTGTGATCCTGCCTCACAGATCGAGTCCAAGAATCGACTTGCAACATGATTTTTCAGGATTGTGTCATCATCACAAAACGTAAGAAACAAAGAATATTCTTCAATGAATTACAACTATCAACTAATGTGAGGAATATAATGGATAGAGCAGACTGGAGTAGTGGCCATCCTGACTTGCAGCATCTAAAACAAACGACAACGCCTGGCAGAACATCGACCAGCACAACGACTTCTGGAAGGACACCAAAGACATATGAGGAGAAGCAGAAGCTTAGTGGCCACTTGCAGAATCAAGTGGGAGAGAATGAACCTCCAGAGTCAAATACATTCACTGGTCAGATAGATGCATTGAAAGTGAGACCTCAACTTGGAACATCCTCTGACAAATTAAGGTATACAGAAACAGGTCATGAGAGCTCTATACATGAATTTTTCTGCTCTAGTTCCTCCATGGAGGGTTCCCAATTGCAGAATAAGCAGCAAAGGACACTGGACAAGCTAACTAGTACAGAGCCTTTGTCAAGTTCAGGGGTGAATATTCTTTCCTATGACTTAGGACATTTTAATATGTCTCTTACGCCATTCTATCCTTCCAAATGTAACTAAAATGCTTTGTTGAATTATGGATTTTTATATATTGCAGGGAGACATTCTCGATTCAGATTCTGTTAGGGAAACATTACATCATAGTGAGGAAGCCCGCATGTCACAACCTCAATGACTATAAAGTTACAGAAGATAACTCTGAAGTTGAGTTGCAAAAGTTGAGTTACAATTTGAAGATGTATGTGCTGTATTTCTCATTCTTCGCATGTCTTGTAAATAGTAATATTTATCTCCTGAAAACAAATGCAACCACTCCTTGCTCTAAAGGGAAATAGAAAATTATACTTCACCTGAAAATCTCATTCTAGACTTAAGTGCCGAAGTATCAAGCACCTCTCAAGCTGCACATGTGTCTCAGCTTTTTCGAGCAGGTCTTTGTATGTCTTTGTTGGTATGACATACATAAATTGTCTGCCAAGAGATTAATCTGTTAGTTTGCATAATTTTTCTCGTGTTCTGTATTATGTGTTATTACCTATTCAAGGAAGCTGGATTGATGAGTCCTGCGTCGCTTTCCTTCAGACCAGAACAGTAAAGTGTGCACAGAAGTCATAATGCTCTAAATATGGACTGTTTCTTTCTGAGCCTCCAGTTGGTTTACCTACGAGGACAGAATTAACATGGCAGAGTTTGGAAAATATTGGATGAAGTCGATGAGCTTGGGGAAACCAAGAGAGACGTGATTGAGTTCCAAATCTTTGTTATATCGTAAGCCTTCACCAAACAATATCTCATCTCCAAGCTAAGATGCTTCACGAGTCAATATATGGAACATCCTGAAACTTAATGCTGTTCTTGTCACATCTCTGTATCCAGAGTACTCTGACAACTTAAAGAACATGTTCTGGGAGGGACCTAGTTCGACAGGAGAGATTATTGAAGTTAATCAACCAAGTGAGGAAAGGGTTCAACAAACAGACCAGAACTTTCACGACCAAAAGGCTCTTACTGAGATTTATCTTCTGAGGTTAACGGATAACATTGTCACAAGTGCAAGGTCTACATTTTGATATGTTGCTTATAGTATTAGAGGATCAAACGTTTTATCAGCCAACGGGTCGAATAACTCCTGATCCACTGTGTGTTCGATCTAAGTCAATGGAATCTTGTTACCTTCTCATGGATGTAATGCTGACTGGAGAAAAAACTTGAGGAAGATTTTTCCTTTGTTAAGCATTGTGAAGATTTTATGTACGACGGGTTTAAGTTATATAAGGAATTATAGTTCTTGTTTATCACAGTTTATTTCATTAGATTTACTGAATTATTGAAACAGAGGAGTAATGTTATCTCTCATTTTGTTTTAGTCTATAATAATCACCATCTCTGATGTTTAGCTTTAAATTAAATGCAAAAAAAGAAAAAAATCTTGTTTGTTTGTGTAATAGAAGATCTTACACTTTCCAGTTTACAAATTGAAAACTCTGTATTACTATGTTAATGCATATAAACATTTAGTTGTTAAAAACATCTGCAATGCTTGTTAAATGACACATTACACTTATATTAACACCATACTCAAGCATTTACTTTTTATTAACGGCATCCTTGAGCATTTACTTTTTATTAACACCACCCTCTTTTTTGTCACCAGTCTTAGCCTCAGAACATATATAGTTTTTTCCAAACACCATCTATAAAATATCACCAACCATCATGTATCATTGTATTAACTTGTGAATCAAAATATCTCACAATTTTCTTTTTGTCTATCAATGGAGTATGTTCCCACAATTTACCTTTGATTTCCGCAGTAGTCCCAATTTCATTAGGATTTCTATTTTTATTGAAGATTTTTCGTTTATACTCTTCCATATATACTAAATTATTCATAAAAAATAAATATATTTAATCTCTTTAGAAAGCCTCCAAAATAGATGATATAAATTCTAAAATACTGACAATATTGAAACAGCATGAGGATTAGAAGGAATTTTTTAAAAACCTCATGTTTGAATCGCTGGAAGAAATTCAAATAAAACACGACTTATCATTTTTCTTCTGTTTCACATCGTGAACATTGTGTATCATACTGTATATCTCGTGGTCGTAAATTCTTTATAACCGATACACATTCCAAAAGAGCCTCCCAAATAAAAAGTTTTGTTTTTTAGATATAAACTAAAAGAGATTTAATATTTAGACCATAATCATTATCACTATTAAATAAGAAAATAATTGTTTAAAGTTGATAATTGCGACATCCTCTAGGATGATAGTCTCCTCATTCCATGGCATATTCCATGAACGAGTATTTGGGTGAATCAAGTTGTTAATAGTGAAAAGAGGACAAATATTGAATTTACAGTTGCTGATCTCGAAAGATGGGTATCCAAGGACTATTCTATACTGAAATGAATGTTCTAGATTTCACTCTTTTGATTATTTCTTTTTTAACTAGAGATCTAATAGAGATTATATTTTCTTCAACAGTAGGATGGGGAATAGACTCTAAGAGCATGATTATAGCTGGTGTTATACAGGGGTTCTAATTCATTTTTAAATAAAAAGAAAACAAAAAATGAAGAGAAAGAAAAAGAATTGCAACAGATGATTTCTTTCATTTTATTCTTTAAGATGAAACTAAAATCTAAAAAAATATATATCAAAATACAGACAAGATTCACTTTTAAATTATTATCTGCAGGAAATCTCCTAGTTTCTCATGAATCCAATACTAAAACCAACCAAACGACTAATAAAGATTATAAATTGATGAAATATGTCTCAATAAATCATATGCACATAGCAAGTCACAATCCCTGTATGGAACTAAAAAAAATGAGTTTCAGTTGTGTTGTTCTTTCATTATCTCGGCTGCTAGAATAACAAGCTCCACCATCTCAAACCCTGCAGCAGAAACAGAATCCGTCCTCTCACAGCTCGATTCACCATCAGCAACTGATTCCATGTCTGATTCAGCCGACCAGCTAATGGGTATGGAGATGCCAAGGGCAGTCTTCAAATGTGTTGCCTCCACAAGGATGTTGGAAATGGCTACTTCACATGTTCTCGCAGCTGTTTCAGTATCACTCGACTCCTTTACCTGTAAAATAGGAACAACTAAAAACTTGACCAAACAAGAAGGAACTGAATAGTGAGCTGAAATTACCTTTAAGAGCGCTAAACGAAGCCTGCGGATTGAAGTAGTCAAGTGCCCCATGCTTTCAAGGCTCTCTTTTAAAGCTGCGTATTCTACTTTCATTCTGACAAAACAATAGTGATTGATCATAGATGCTTCATAGTATGATAAGACAAAGGAGACCAAAAATGAAAATCTTTGCCAATGTAAAGGTAGGATGACAAACCTGGCATAATCAATGTTACCAGCGTAATCTGCTTCAGTGTTCGAGTGACTTCCGCCTTCTCTTGAATTTGGGTCAATCCAACGATTTATGTAAGACTTCTTCCACATATTCTTTAGCCTTCCCTCTTTCTCATTGCTGATAACCATTCTCCCACTTTTTTCCGTTGTTTCTCCCTCTCTTGTACCACGCATTTTACTGGCAAGGATAACGTATTCTTAGATGAACGTATCATTTATCCTCTATATAACCAAATATGACATATATACAACACAGTAGATTTTCTGGATCTATTATCATCGCCGAGAAATGTCACTACCAAGGCAGGTACAAGAAACAGTATTACAAAAGCAATTCATAGAAGATAGAGGCAAATAATTTCGAAAGTCTGCCTAGACCATTTGCAGAACGTGCAATACCCAAACCTTCTATATCATTAACATTTCTGGTTGTCTACATTGTTGGCACATATTTCTCTGATGGAATGATTAAGATTGTAGCCTAAGACGAGACAGAATGATAAACTTAGTAGCCTAAGACGAACATGTAATCACCAACGAAGAAAATAGGACAACTCTGGTAGAAAAAAATATAAGTACAGGATGGTATCTTACTCTCTTAGCGACTGATATTCCTGTCGTACTCGTGCCAACTCCATAAGCGTTCTCACCTTTTCGTTGGTAACCTAAAAGAATATTCAAGATGATCCAGAACTGCGTTAAACAGGCCAATTTTTTCATCTAAACAGCTTGAAACTACTTTATGTAGAAAAAAGAAACCTGCAAGACATTCCTTTGAAGCTCATCTACTTTCTTCTGGAGAGCTGCATTAATATTTTCTTCATGTAAATGCCTCTCTTCCTGCTGTGATAAAAGTAAAAGAGCTCCAACCTAACAATAACCGAAAAGATCATTATAAAAACACATTAAGATAGCATTAAAAAATAGGATACAGCATACTTAGAATGACTACATAGGAACAAAAGAGACCCAAGGATTGCTTCTTCCAATTAAGCACTGAAGACAAATAAAAAATCATAGGACTTGAGCTACAATATCGTTATGAATCTTCTCAGTAGTGTATCATGGGTCGGGGAAAAGTAATTTTTGCTTTTATCATTAAGTAATGAGAATAACCTTCTCTTGCAATGCTTGTGCAAAGGCTTCAGATACATCAGCTCTAGTTTCAGCCGTGATTTTGGCAAAACTAGGTTCCTCAAGCTGCATTCAGAAGAGAAACGCTATTACAGAAAAATCATGACAAATTGTAAGAGACAATAATCATCCAAATCTCAAATACAGCTCGAACCACTTCACATTATAGAAGATCAACTGATCAAGTATCCTATTAGATACTATTTGTCAGCAGAAAAACGCGAAAAGTAATGCCAACAGAGGTAGAGGAATTAGGATATAGGATTCTACTATGATCAAGCATCGTATGTCAGTTTGAGTTAACCAAACATATTATGCAATCCTAACAAAAAAGTCAAAAACACATAGACATAATGACACGCAATGCAGACCAAGAGAGACGAAACTTTGAAGAAAAATCTTCCAGCATTAGAGTTACTTGACATAAAATGCAGATTAATATAGTATACTCCGAATGACTACAACTGAACAAAAGACACCCAATGATTGTTTGTTCCAGTAAGCATTGAAGACAAATACATGAGAAACAATGTCATTATGAGTCCCCTACACGGCTACACTAGTTATCATAAGTCGGTAATAACATATTTTCTTCTAATCACTAAGAAATGAGTATAACCTTCTCTTGAAATGCTTGTACAAGGGCTTCAGATGCATCAGCTGTACTTTCAGCCATGATTTTAGCGAAACTAGATTCCTCATGCTGCATTCAGAAGATAAAAGCTATTACAGAAAAATCATGACAAACTGTAAGATAGTAATCATCCAAATCTCAAATAAGAGCTCCAACTACTTCACATTACATAAGATCAAGTATGCGATCAGAAGCCGATTGTCAGCACAAGAAAAAGCAAATGTTAATACCAATTAGAGTTGAGGAATTAGGTTCTAGGAAGGTTCTAGACATTACGAAGGATCAGGTCTCGCATGGCATCTTGAGCTAACCAAACAAAATAATGAGGAAATAAAATATTGTGCCTTCCTAACAAAACAAAGAACATAATGACGTAAAAATCATCCAACAATTAGACCTGAGTTACTTGGCAAGATTCAGCAGCTGTGGTCATATGTACATCCCGGCATTCAGATTCATCTGGCTTCAAATCATGTTGCAGTGGCACTACAGTCTGTACTTCAGATGAATGAAGTTTAAGTTTTTCTTCTAGATCTTTGGAAATCGATTTAATATATAGTCCTTCCTCATTAAGTAAATTAACGATGTAGGCCCTCAGTTGAGAATGATGATGGCGCATATCTGAAATTCCATTGACAATCAGCCCATCTGCAACAATCTGTATGCAAGTTAATAGTGACACCTCAAATAATTCTACACAATAATTATAATGCATTAATCACCCACATTCTTCTTTTCCAAGGCATGAACCCTCTTCTTCAAATGATTCTCAATTTCTAAGCCCTGGAATAATGTCAGCCGTTAGTACATGCTGCATCTAGTTTCATAGTATTTGAAGATGAACGGATAAGGAACGAAAGTATACATACCACTCGTAGTTTACTTTGAAGATTATCCAAAGAGATCTTAACCTTCCGCAACTCTTCTTCAAGTGCAGCCTGTCTGAAAAGATTTGTTCAAATAGCAGATAGAAACAACAAATCACCGCAGTAATCTGACACATAAGGCTTCGTGACATAACTATGTTAGTACTAAGCATATGGAGATGTCTTGTAACATTTCCCCATCATCTTTGGTGAAGCGTACACTTCTATTTCCTAGAATGATCAACTTATCCTAGATTCAGAGTAACGAGCACGGTAGAATATACTAAAAAGCATCTACGTGATGGTAATAAAGTCCAAGATATATTAATATCAAGTGGTTCTCGTTTGCGCATTTAAGAACGAAAAGTCTCTCCTGATTTACAAATTCACAAGAACTGATATTGAATCAAATGCATCGACGTTTGGTGAAAACACTAAATTTATTCTCAACCCAGACAAACCAGACTCCTGCAACTTTGGTAAATGCTACTTTTATATCCTGCTACGTACGATTTTCTATATGTTGTCCTAGTTTTGAGTTTTGACGTTTACTATCTTTACTTATCGGCAATCATACAAATGTAACAATCCACTCTTTTCCCAGAAAACTCATTTTTCTGAAAATCCAGAGGTACTAATTAAAAGACAAAAATCTTCTATTGGAACCAACTTAGCCACCCAATGGTGAATACTCAACACTCGAATGGCGAAATAAGCAGTTTCCCATCTTCGCTTTGAGACAGTATCCAAAAAAGGATTGGAGATGTTTTCAGAAACTTACTACATATTCTGATGTTGAAGGATCATTGTAAGTCCATGATTCTTTAGGATCATCCAATAAACTTGCACACTTATCATGCAAACTCACTTCAAGGGACTCACAAAGCGAAGCTTCACGGATATCATAGAACTTCTCAATCACCTGAACAGAGCGATAGTGACTAGTAAGGTCACTGACGATCATTAAGTTCAAAAAAAAAAAAAACGTGATAGAGTAATACGGAGGTAAACTAAAAAGATCAGAAGTTGTGGACTTTAGAAGAAAACCAAGGGGAAGAAAACGTTATAGACTATTGGGCATGAATTATATTTTATACATGAACGGGAAACTCACCTCTGCATATGCTCTAGTCTGTTCTTCAAGTTTTTCCAAGTCAGCTTGCAATGTGTCATTTAGTCTCTTCTGTACAAGACAATCGGAGCTGAGCTCTTCCAACCTGTCTTACGATTACCATGCACCAGACAAGAAGGGCGGGAGATATAAGTAAGACAAGGCTAGGAGAAAGCATAATGCAATTTGTATGTCTGTCCACTTTTAGACGCACCCCTTCGCTAATATCAACTAATTATTCTGAAATTCTTGAGGGCGGCAAGTTTTCATAGAACACGGCTTCTTAGAGAGATTCAGAGCAAGGCTTCTAAAAAGCATAATGTAACTTTTTTCTATGGAAAGGGAACAGGGTAACAATTACCGCATCTCAATTTCACCAAGCTTCTCAGACATCATTTCGGCTTTCTCGTTAGCTTTCTCAGCCTAGTCAAAGTCATGGGAACATCAAGAAGTATGTTAAAAAGTAAACATTTTTGAAATGAAATTTGCTTTTCCCATTAGACTGAGATGGAATTCTCTCGTACCTCCATTACTGATTTATCCCTTTCAGAAAAAGCACCAGCCACAGAACCCTGGAAAAACCTAAGCTGCTTCTCTGCTTCCAAGTTCTGAAAGCCAAAGGATACACCAGAATATTTAAATGTTAGGAGGATACGTTTCTACAAAATAAAACTGATAAAAAAACTATTATGAAATGAGAGAGACCTTTGCTACTTCTCCAGCATGTAAATCTGCTAACTGAGCCTGAAGAGACAACTTGTGAGATTTATTCTCAAAATCTATAATAAATTTACTAAAAAATTTTAAAAAAACTCACTTTCACCCTGTAAGCTTCTGCAAGCTCCTCTTGAAGATTGTGTTTCTCCCTTGTGCAACCAGCCAACTTCATTTTTAAGCTTTCTATCTCCTGCTCCAAGCTAGCTGTCCTAATAGAGTATAATCCAATATCACTTAATATAATAATTTCCAGCAACTGAGGTGCTTATTTTACACATCTATAAGTTCAAAGGAAAACAAAAAAGGTATCTCTCAATTGCTGAATAACGAACTTCAAATTATAATCAAGAAGTGTGATCGAACATGAGATACCTCTGGAAATGCATCCGAGTAGCTACACCAAGAATGCTAGGTCCACCTTGTTGCATGCACAGCTGTTCAATATCTTTCTGTAGTTCATTACGCTCTGGTAATAATTGTCAAAGGCAAAGGCAACATATATTAGGTAATCAAGAAGCAGAGGAAACCTCGAGTCTCAAAAACTGTAATAGATAATATCTTCAAAATAAGCATAATGCATAGACAGTAAACCTCTAGCGAAGGACCAATAACGTACATAACCCAAAAGAGAAAGAGAGCAATTTCTTCTAGTTTAAAAAAATTACTTCTTTCTAAGAATATATGAAGAAAGCACAAGTAAATAACTAAAAGGAATCATAATTAACATATGAGAACGCAGAGATGGTTCGGAAAAGCAGAAATATCTTTCCTTTCAAGTAAATTGGATAACATGACAAACTAAAGCAGCAGGATTTACTTCAACAAGGCTTCAGACAAGCAAAACATAAGACTATAAACTGTTGTAATAAGCCTAGAAACATGCCCAAGTTTTAAACGACACACAACAAGAGAATTGTACTAAACGCAAGTTGAGAAAGACTGTACCATGTTCGAGTTGTTTAATCCGAGCCCTAAGGTTCTCGTTCTCATCTAAAGTATGATCCATATTTTGATCGTTGAAGTTGCTTGGAAATAGACTTGGAGCAGAGGGAAGCCCACAAGTTAGAGACTTTGATGCTTAAAAGAGATAACAACCAAACCCCTAACAAACCCAAGAAATCAAAATTAGCTAAAGATCAAAGTGAAATCACAATTCGAAAACTCTACCAAAGAGGCAAAGCGTATGTAAGAAGAGATTCAGATTTGGGGGTAAAGAGAAAAAACGATCTGAGTGTGGAAAGTTTGTACCTTTGAGTTGACCCAATATGTTTCTTCTTCGGATTGACCGGAAAATGTCTTCGTCAGGTTATAATGTTCTCTGGGGATATTCTGTAGTTTCCTGTCTCTTTGGCTTACCTTCCAACTTTTTTGTAAGAGGAAGATAAATAAATTGAGCAAAATGTTTTTACTTTTTTAACTTCTTTTTTGTTTTCTAAATTTTTTTAATTTACCTACTAATTTCGGCCACCATTTTTTAATGTATTTTTAAATTGATATATAATGTTTTATTAAATAATGAGAACTATAAATCCTTATAACATATGATATAGTTGTAACATGAACATGTATAGTTGTAATTTGATATAGATATTTTTATTTTTATAATTAAAGAAATTTTTTTATTAAAGTTCAATGACTAATCATTCGTTCAAATTTCAACTAATAACACTGGAATTTCAGTATTAAGAAATCAATCATTCACAAAGTTTTGGATATTTTCCAAAAATAAATGAACCAATAACACTTGTTTTTTTATTCAAAAATAAATTAATTAATTAAAATCTACTAATTAGTAAATTTGATAATATAATTTTTTGTATTTACTAAAATTCAGTGATTAACCAATCATTCAACTTTTTATTTTTTTTTATTTTTTTTAGTTGAACCATTCATTCAACTAAAAACTGGAATTTCGAGAGATCAAAAAATCACAAAATGTTGGATATTTTCCAAAATAAATGAACCAATAGCAAAATCTATTAACTAATGGCCCTTAACTAATACGATCGTTCTAGATACAGTACGTGGAAAATTTTACCTAAAATTAAAAATCGACCAAACAAATGAATAAGGAAAACAAGTTATTATTTGGGCTATTTTGGATATTTATGAATATTCTTAAAATTTTGGATTAATATCTCAAAATTCCACCTTGTTCTTTGCAGGCTTGCACACCATATGTTCGATAAAATGCATCACAAAAAAAAAGAGACAAAACAAAGAAGAACACCAACGGAGAATCACCAGAATGCAATCATTAATCATAACAATCATTAATCATAACACTAAACCGTAACTAAGTTAAATCAATGGTGGCGTCATTACAGTCTTAAACACTTGACTTAATCATTCCTCATAACACTAACACCAAACCAAATTCAAGACTCGTCGCTGCTACTTTCACGCTCTTCCTTACCATCACCAACAAACCCATCTCCCAACTCACAAACCCTTTTCCAAACATCATCCTCAACTGGAACAACAGACAACCTCGGCTGTCTGAACAAAACAAAACCCTTAATCCCTTTGTCTCCTTTCATCTCTTTCAGATCAACGAATCTCCTCATCTCTCCAACAGCTTTGACATCAACCGCTCCTTCTCCTTCATCACCATCATCTGAGTACCATTCACGCTTCACTTCCACCACACCAACGATGCATCTGGATTTAGTACCGGAATGGTAGAAGAAACAGAGGTCGCCTAAAGTCATAGACTTTAGATTCTTCTGGGCTTGTTTGTTCTTGACTCCGTCCCATTTGCTTATGCCCTTGTTTGCTTCTTGGTCTGACCATGACCACTCGCTTGGCTCTGTTTTCAGTAGCCAGTATCGCTTTGTTTTCCCCATCTTTAGATATTTTTTGTTTGTCCAACTTTTTGTTTTTTTCTAAGTGATAATTTTTCTTTTATGGATATTCTCTTTTCCTTTTTTTTCTCGATTATTAAATCCAGGGAAATTAGGTGTCATAATAATAAAAAGACTATAATTAAAAAACTAATTATTTTTCTGATTTGTCTTCCTTTAACTTTTCCTATCTCTTTAAAGGATGTAAAAAATTGTATAGTAATTTATAGAAGAATTTCAAATTTAATTATTTTAATAAATTTAGTTATTGATCAATTAAAATAAAAAAGGTGAACAATTCAAAATATGGTGGGATGAAAAATGCAAGGTTATTAGTTTGTTTTCTTCACAAAATGACAAAAAATTAGACTACAGATACTCCTCCTATTAGATGTAACAAAAGAAAAATTGAATGAAAACTTTTAAATAGGAGAATTGTATACACTAGTGGATTGCATTGTTCCTATGAGTCCATTCAAACTCTCATAGTTAATTTTTTAATTATAGTTTTTTGGTTATCCACTAAATTTTCTTTAAAAAGTACATTTAATATTTTCTAAATTTTATTTTGATAGATGTTTGGAACATTTTTATTTTCTTGTTTCCGGTATACTATAATTTTGGTGTTGATTTTTTTGTTTTGCATGTTCTTTTGGTGAAATAGTTGCTGATAGGTAGGAATTGTCCAATGAAAAAATAAAGCGTGTCATTCTTATACAAGTCGATACTCATATGGTTAGGCATTCACTTGTACAAGAACAGAACATGAGTTATTGGGACTTTTCATTGAGAAAAAGAAAGGGTTTTCTCTTCAGAATATTTTCCAATACTTAAGTGAGAACATCATAAACCATGACAACAAGAAAAGTGTAAATTTACAAGATATAATATTAGATAAAACATGAATCATGTAGAAATTTTTCATTTTGTGGTCATTGTGCTGTAAACATTGTGTTATAAACATGTGTGTGTCTAAATAAATCATAATCTTGTTGAGAACATCGATCAAAATGCCACTATTAAGTAATTTAAAGATTTTTATAGATAAAGTATTGTTGATAAACACATAAATAAACATATACTTATAAACACAATAGACAAAACACAACACAGTCGGTCCATCTTGTATGTAACATGTGTACGCTATCAAATGAATACACACATTTCGTGAAGCACTTTTAAAACGTTTTTTTTTTAGTTACAAACTGCTAAAAGACTAGTAAAAAAAATTCATCAAAATAGTAAATCGTAGTTTCATTATCCAACATTATAAATTTAGATCTCTTTACAACTTTTTTTCTCAAGCCTTTTAAGGACAACATTGATCATATATATAGATATATAAGTTCCTTTTTACATTATACATATATTTACTTTTTTAATTTTCATAATAAAATATTCATCTCATTGCTAAAGAGTTCAGAAAAAATAAAATAATTGTTTGTCGTCAGTAAAATACATCATCACTTTTTCTCTAAATACTCTTGTCAAAACGACAAAACCCACAATTTGATAACAATAAAATTTGACCGATGGTTGTTAGTATTTATTCTATAGATTTATGTCAAAGTTCTTCAGTAATTTCAAATGGTGAACGTTTTTTGTTGACAAAATCAACCAGATTTCGATGGATTTAAATGAGTTTACTCTGAGATGTCTTTTTGATTTGAGATGTTTTTTTGATTTAATTCAGAAAGCAAAAAAAGCACACAATTTGGTGGTACTTCATAAGCACATGTCTGTATTCCATTTTGATATTTTGTAATCTTCTGCCATTGGACTTGACTACAAACGTTTTTGAGCCACGTGGAAAATAAACGGCCCAGCAGTAATATGATATAGTCTGGAGGAGAGAAGAGAATTGCACGTATCGCTTTGTTTTCCCCATCTTTAGATATTTTTTGTTTGTCTAACTTTTTGTTTTTTTCTAAGTAATAATTTATCTTTTATGGGCAGTAATGTTCCCTTGAACCTAATTCTCATTTCCTTTTTTTCTCGATTCTTAAATCCAGGGAAATTAGGTGTAATAATAATAAAAAGACTATAGTTAAAAAGCTAATTATTTTTCTCATTTGTCTTCCTTTAACTTTTCCTATCTCTTTAAAGGATGTAAAAAATTGTATAGTAATTTATAGAAGAAAACTATATTCATTTCAAATTTAATTATTTTAATAAATTTAGTTATTGATCAATTAAAATAAAAAGGTGAACAACTTAAAATATGGTGGATGTTACAAAAGTCAAACATTTGCTTGTGCAAGTATCTATGGAGCCCATGTTATTTATGTTCCATAATAAAATTTATCTAAATTTACCCTATAAATATGAGTGTATTCGATCAATGGAAGACACACAATTATCATTTATGCTCTCTCATTCTTGCATTTGGTATATATCTTCTTTTTATATTTTCTATCATGTTTTCTACCATCATCAAAATAAAGATAATTCTAGTTTTTTTTTTTTTTTCGGCTAAGTTCCATTAAATTACAAGAGTAAAGATTACAAAGTCAAATACAAAACATTGAATTACAAATTATTACATAAGCAGATATATGTGCCATCTACTGAAGACAAAATATTAGAAGAATGAAAGTGAAACGCTGTTCCCTTCTAAGGTAAGTGTTACACATTGACAAACATTGTAAGATGTTATTTTCCTTCTTCTTTATTCGTCTCACTCTAGTACGAGATGTATGCCTGATTGGCAATGCTGTTTTTACTTTCCAACTCGTACTAGAAAAACCCATTGCATCCGTTACATGTTTTGGAATGTTGACACGATACCAATTAGTCCGTATTCGTGTTCTTGATAATGATGTAGACTTTGAAGTGTTTTCTCCATGAATCCCTGTAATCTTGTCGTGACGATCCATTTTCAAACGAGATGGTACAAAAAGTTGTTCATGTTGGAGATTGAAAATCCAAGTGATGAAAGAGCCATGTTTAAGACAAAACCCTCTGACCAATCCATACACAACGTTCTGCTCGTTTCGTAAGATAATTTGTCCAGTGGTAATTCCAGGATCAAAAACCCAAGTGAGACTTCCATACCAAAAGGTAAGAAGACAAACACCGGTTGATAACCGGATATTACGCCGGCATAGATTTAACTCACCGGAAACAAACAATCGAAACAGTACGAGCAAGAGCAGAGAATAGTTCCACATACCAAACCAAGTGCCATATGTGATTGACGATGAATATAGTACGTTGATCTTATTTTCAATCTCGAATTCCACCACATCTATTTGAAACAAAATCCATTTGGACAGATCCAAATACCGAAACGTCCGTGTGTAACCGTTTACAATCACCACCATAAAACAACGAAACAATCCCCAGAACAATAAACCAACCAGATAAACTATCGCAGGATTGATGTCAAAGGGCAACTTCATCAAAGATGGAGAAGAGATCCAAATCGATTTTAAAGAGGATATCATCAACAGATATTATAAGAAAGGAAGATAGAAAACAGAACTAAGAAACAGAAAACTTAGAAAGGGTACAGAGCCACCGGCAAAAAGCCGACGGCGGAAAGCCGGAGAAGTTAAAAGTAGTTCAGATACGATCGCCTTGTAAATCGTCTTTTGGGAGAGAAAACTGTCTTATCTTAAAAAGATAATTCTAGTTTATTAATATAAATATATAAGTAATTATAACACGTTATCAGCACGATCACTCTATGATACGGCTAAATATATATATAATATTTATTTTATTATAATGGCCGGGATGCCCGCCTATGTCATAATTTATTATTTTATATAACGGTCGGATATCCGCCTGTATAATAATTTATAATTTAGTAATGGTTGTGTAACGCACCATTATATTACCGTTGGGCGGTTGGTCGCCTCGTTAATAATTTACCATTATTAGATTATGGGTGTGAAATGTATCATAATTATTTATTTACTGTTATTGTTATAATGGACGGTTAAGCCGCCGTATAATTTATTCATGTCATAATATGGATGATTTTGTCACCATAATATTATGACTTTATATCTACTTATATTTTAATTGCTAAATGGAGGCTCTGCCACATATATAAATTTTACGTCTGAAGATTAATAAGTTTAATTAATTGTTTATTGAAATTAAATTTTAATTGGTTTTAATTATATTTAATACTATTTTTCACCAACGGTCACAAAGAAAAATTTTATACTTTTCAAATGGCTATGAACAGTAATTTTCGATCTATAAATACATTCATCTTTCACTCATTCATTTCACTCTACGATTTCATCTCCTCTCAAAATTTCTCAAATAATTTTTTTTTTGTTTTTTTTTTTAAAGATGATTCGCTTGTTGTTATCTTTATGTGCAATTGTAATTTTTGCTTCAATTTACGGTCTCTTCGTTGGAGAATTTACTCCAGAAGAATTTACTNAGAATTTACCATAACCGTTGCATTACTTTTCTATGCATTGTTTTTCCTCATAATCGCTTGTATGATTAATGTATCTGGTTCATTTTAAATGATCAATATTAGTAATATTTTCATGTTTTTATTTTAGAAAACAATGGCAAATGTTGAAAAGTTACAATTCCCAACTCTTAAGATTACCGGGGTAAACTATATTGCATGGACGACTGATGTCGAGTTACACCTAGAGATGCAAAAAATATCCAACATTATAAAGGAGGAAATTGAATCGCCTGCCCATGAAAAGGCACAAGCGATAATTTTCCTCCGAAAGCATGTTGATGAAAATGTTAAGCATGATTATGCTAACATAAAAGACTCAGCGCAGCTGTGGAAAGCTCTGAAAGAGCGGTTTGACAACCAGAGAGACATAAATCTCCCTCATGCACTCGAAGAGTGGAAAAATCTGAGGTTTCAAGATTTCGAGAAAGTGGAAGATTACAATTCCGTTATTCTGAGAATTGTATCACAATTGGCTTATTGTGGTAAACCTGTCAGTGAGGCAGAAATGCTGGAAAAAACCTTCCTCACGTTCCATAAGGAACACCGTGTTCTGCAAGAACTCTACAAAAGTCGCGGATACAAAAGGTTTTCCGAGCTGATAGTAACGCTCATCCTAGCTGAGAAGAATTGTGAACTTCTCATAAAGAACCACAATGCTCGACCAACGGGAACCAAGGCATTCCCTGAAGTGAACGCCACATATGTGAGAAACCCAGAGGAAAGGGTTCAAACCTATCATGGTCGTGGTCATAGTCGTGGTCGTGGTCGTGGTCCTCGATTTAGTCGGGG
>OVBI01002057.1:0-24778 GCA_900406495.1 Sisymbrium altissimum | reverse complement strand
TTGGGACGCCTCGTTGTTTTGTTATTTTTAAAGAACGCTTTGTTGTTTTATTTTTTTAAGGACACCATGCTGTTTGCTGAATTGTTTTAAAACAGCATGTTGTCTAGTCTTAGGGTTTACTGCCTTGTATTAATACCTTGGTCCACGCCAATTTGAGAGGCAGTGAAGAATAATAGAGTAACCACGTTTTTGGTCTTGTCTTCCCTCACCTTTGAACTCTTGAATCCATTCTTGTGATCCGAGTTTTATACCACCTAGTGACCTTGAAACTCTGCTATCTGTTACCTTCATCTTACCACTTAAAACTTCACCCATCAAACCACGGGATACTTCTTGTTACTTTGTTACTTCCGCTTCTTGGAGTTGTGAAGAACCCGCGTACCGTCGCTGGTCGAGAACCGAGTCCTCGATCATCCGGGAAGAACCGCGAGTAGTCCAGTCCCTCCAGCACGCAACCCTCGGTCCATTCACGTCCTGGTCCATTATTCCTCGTACCGCGTTTCATCTCCACCAAATCACCACACGTCATCATTCCTTTTAGCCTTACGTTGGAGTGTTCCAGGGAAGATCGTGTCACATGAGTTAATGGATAACGGAATTGGTTAGTAACTTCCCTAATTCTTTGGGAAATATGTGATACGAAAGTAAAAAAATAGATAGACCATACTTTTTGAGGCCTCTTATAATATTCTCCCAGTCATTAACTGGGTGGGGCGTCGGCTTCAAATCATCAGTTGGCTTTATCCTTTTCTGCGATAGAGGAATATCTAGAGAGCGGACTGAACAAGCCCGCTGCCGTTTGCCTTTGCGCCGGTCGAAGACGTTGTCTTCTATAACTACTGCATCCTCCACCACCGCGGGTTCGCTCGTATCCTTTGACTGTTAACAAATGCATCACATAATTTATTAGTTAGACATCTTGAATATGGAGATATTGAATATATCGGATATCATTGATACCGATGACGGGTATAATTACAGTAATAAAAGAAACAATAAGTAAAAAATTACGGCGGTGGCTCTCGCTTGAGTACTTCCCCTTTCTAATTCGTCCCCCTCTTTGGTGTTGTCTCTGTTTTCACTGGACTCGTTCCTCTACAATACAATATTTACAGAAAACAACATTGGTGAATCAGTTATACAGTTTACCGTAAATATGGGTAGTCGGAAACACTGTTACCCCGATATCTCAATAACGGTTACCTAGACAACGATATATTCACTTTCAATCCCTTCTATAGCATCCATCTCATTCCCGATTGGCTCCTTATTCTGGAAATATAGAAAGGCCCTAAGACAAATATCTTACGAACTGGCAGACAGAAACTTAAGTGTTGAATACCTGCATATCGAGATCTTTGTTTTGAGTCCCTTGTAGATCCTCCGACTCCTTGGCCTCCACAACAATATGTAACGATTTAACCGTTAACATGGTTAGTTGAAATCCAGAATACAGAAACTCCGATATTATTTATCTAATATGTGTTGAAAATAACATGACAGGACGTCAGACAAAGTGTATACCTGTACAGCGGTTTCGTCAATTTGACATGGTCGTCTCTTGTCTCCTTGCCCTGCACACAAAATTATTATTCACGTGCACTGACTTACACAGATCTAAATATCACTGCTATCTACAAAGAACAATTATATAGTAGCTTCATATGTCCTGAGTTTTCCTCAGAAAGACATATTCCACTGGACATCTCACTTACAACTCTGACACAATCAGATCTATTATCCACGACCTTTTCATTAGAGTCGTCCCCATCTAAAGCTTCTTCCCCCACTGATACTTCTCCCCCAGTAGTGTGGTCCACATCAATGTCGGATTCACCGTCTCCTATTCCGGCTTCTATGCGACTAAATTCCTATATGGAAACAAATGATGTATAAGTTTAATAGTGTTATATTGCTAATTTCGTTGAATAGTGCATTACCAAGTTAACGGAAGGGCGAGAGGGGGCTAAAGCTTATTTCCCCACTGATACTTCTCCCCCAATAGTGTGAGAAAGTGAAATGGCGGATTGACAGTCCCCTTTTCCGGCTTCTGTGCAACCAAGTTCATAAATGCAAACAAATAATGGAAAAGATTAACAGTGTTGGGTTGCTAATTTTGTTGCTTGTTAACAATGTGGAAAAAAAGTGCATTACCAAGTTAACTGAAGATGCATTTGGCTTTTGGATTTCTTTCGACAAATGCAAGTAAACCTGCAGTTTTTCGCTGTTCACCATTTCATATATCGTTTTTCTCACTCCACAACATGTAGATCGTTGTCTGAAACAGATATTTTGAAATGAAAAGTTCGATTTTGTCAAGACATGTGCTGACCAATAACTCAACAATTCTATCCTAATCCACTGTATAATGAGCACTCAATAAGTTCTTCAACAATTCACACCAAACTACCTCAGAGTATCTGCATTTGAAGAACAAATGGTCTCGAGTCTCCCATGGATCATTACATAGGCTACATGATGCATCAGCCTGGTAACTCCATTGCATTACCCGGTCCCCTGTAGATAATCTTCCCAGGGTAGCAAGCCATGCATTGAAAGAGTATTTTTGGGTAGCAAACTAGAACCAAATAGCCTCATGCCACAAAACTCTCTGATGTACTTCACGCATTAGATGCCAGGTTTCCTTGGAACTGAACTTCGTCTTTTATTTATCATTTTCCCCCTCCACATTCTGATGTCCTCATAGTGATTGTGATCTCGATGTCTTAGGCTCTGAATCTTGTTTTCAATGAGGTTTAGAATCTCTATCTGGTGTCTTCATCTTTTGTCTCTGAACCGCCTCCTAACAAAGGCATTAATACCAATGCCCAAATCAATGCATCCCCTGACCTAATAAGATTGTATAGCTTACTATAAGTTGACCAGTTGTTGAACCAGAATGAAGTAGGTGCCACTCTGTATCTCGACTTTCGTGAAGGTGTCTGCAAGAGGTCTGTACTTCAATTATTTTTTCCACATCCATGATCACAAGGATATATTATCCTTAGTCGACCAGAAAGACCATTTGCGTATGAGGTAGTAATGAAACCCAAAGCAAAGTGTTAGAGGATAACAGCCGCCATATTAGCTGAAGACAGCGGACGTTTGCTTCTCATAACAATCGTCAACCTAGTCCATCCTCTGCTTTACGTTTACATACATCTTTCCATGCAACCTTAGTCTTGTTTGGGTTTAGATCAGGTCCGGACCAGAGGAAATCTGAGCATAGCCTATCTATTTCCGTGATACAGAAATTTGTGATGTTATGGATCACTGAGCTTATCAATTGTAACCGGCCAGAAAAAGATAGGTGACGACCAGTCCAGGAGCTAATCCGTTTTCGAATCTGTTCAATCAACAGAGTGTAGTCATTCACAGTCATTCTTTTAGTCATGAGAGGGAGTCCTAAATATCTGACTGGAAGAGAGCCTGAATCGGAAGGAAATTTGGTGTAGAATATCGTGCTTTTCTGATTCCAGAACCCAGCAATATACAATGTTGACTTTTTTAGACTTATATTTAAACCGGATGCTGCAGCGAACTTTGAGAAGACTTTAGTATGCCTGAGGCTGATTGTTTTTTTCCCATCCGCAAAAATTAGGAGATCATCCGTGAAACATAGATATATAAGATTTATTAGAGCTTTGCAGTAAGGATGATACCCTAATTTACCGTCCATACCAGCCTTATCCAACATCTTTGATCACACTTGCATGCATATCACAAAAAACTAAGGTGATAATGAATTACATTGCCTCAGACCTCTCTCACTGTTGAAGTAGCCTGCTAATTCACCATTTATCTGAACAGAAAATGAGTCCAAAGTGATACATTTCTCAATCCAGAGAATGAATCTTTCAGGTATTTGTAAGGCTGAGAGAGTAGCAAGAAGAAAGGACCACTCGAACAACCTTTTGCTCTTTCCTTTTGGAGGACACGGCAACGATCTTCCCATGGTTGGCAACGTCCTCCACAGGATTTTCTAAAATGCAACTTTGATGCAGCATTTGACCCTATGACACATATATCTAAAGCGGGATGGGTTGTTCGTGACTCACACGGCTCTTTGGTCTCGTGGGGTAATGCTCTTTCTGGTATTACAGAAACGGTTTTTCAAGCTGAAGCTAAGGCACTTCTGATAGCAATGCAAAATTGTTCGAGTTTGGGCTATCGCTCGCTGGTTTTTGAAGGAGATTGCAAAGTTCTCATTGACCATCTTCTGGATAAACGTTCTGAATCTCTTCTTCTTCATATAGGCTCAGATATACATGTTTGGGCAGCTGCTTTTTTGGGAGTCAAATTTTAATTCACAAATCGTCATAATAATTCTCCGGCCCATTCTATTGCGCATACTTGTCCTCCTAACTTGCTTTTTCATGCATCAAAATGTAATCCCCCAGATCGGGATATTTGTCAATTATTGTATTCTGATACTGTATCTTCATATCATTAATAAAATTTTCTTAAGCCGAAAAAAAAAAAAGAAAGGACCACTGGACAAAGTCAAACACTTTCAATATATCTATTTTCATTTCACTTCTCTGTGAGATTGTACTTCTGTGATAACTCTTGACCAACTCAGATGCTAATAACACATTTTCCACAAAAAGATGATCTTTAACAAAAGCAGACTGGGATGGAGAGATGAACTTCGGGAGAATTTTTTTCAGCCTGTTTGCTAAGATTTTCGAGATTACCTTATAGTGAACATTGCTGCAAGATATAGGTCTATAGTCCTTTACCATCTTTGTCTCTGCTTTCTTAGGAATAAGCGCCAGAATTGTGGAGTTTATGCCCCTGGGAAAGAAGCCTGTGTCGAAAAAGGATTTTATAGTCACTGTAAAGTCCTTACCAATAATGGGCTAAGCTTTTTTGTCGAACTCCACCGTATATCCATCAGGGCCAGGAGATTTATTGTTTGGCATAGCAAATAAAACCTTCTTTATCTCATCCTCTGTTATGGTTTGAGTGAGCATTGTTTGATCCCTTTCCTGGCATTCCAATTCTAATAGCTCATTGTTTGTTATGGCTTTTACAATAACAAAGATGCAAAATCACGTATTTAAATGTTATTTGTTAGGGATTGATATTCACGTAATCAAACTATCTTTTTTTTTTGGTTAAGAGATTTCATTAGATTAGAACATTGTTACTCTCCATTAAAGGAGTATACAAGGAGGCTATTAGGAGCCAAAACAAACAAAGCATTAACCAACATATTAGTTAAGTTCAAAGTACATCTAAAAGCAACATGATTGAAATTAAGAGATAGAGGTGAAAAGAGAAACATGACCAATAATGATTTTGCAAGACATCCTTCAAAAGGGATAACTTCCTCAGCATTTTGACAGTTCCAAACGAGATCACCACGATACACACATGCCTCCACAGCCAAAATGGCTAGTGAATCAGCTTCAAAGATAGCTAAATGATAGGACGAATTGAACCAAGTTACTGCATTTAACAGAAACATCTTCAACATGTCACTCCCAATCACAAGACCACCCATGAGAGGAGGTTGTTTAGGGAGGAGAGTAATCTCCTTAAAGGCGAGAACAGAGCAATGTAAGCTCAATAAAACTCGAATCCCTTCTTGAGGCCTGCACAGAGCAGCGGAAGGAGAGGCCGGAGGCTGAACAGCGGTAGTAAACAGGTAATGGTCGTGAGATGGAGAGGAAACATGTTCCATTGTCTCGTTCTCTTTAGAGGTGGTTATCTTCATTGCAGTCCCCGAGCAAAAAGTATAAACCACATTTCTTGAGAGATAGAAGACAAACGGAGGTATGAACAGCAAAATTGGGGAAAGAGGTGAGGTGCTGTCTTGGAAGTCAAGGAGTCCCATTGGTGACCTACTATCCGAGTCAGCTACAGCCACAACCGGAAGCAGAACAACAAGAAGCATGATGACAGAGGTGAATATACAACAACTTGCAAAGTTTAAAATCTGAGTTGGAATCAACAGCCACAAGGAGAGCTTGTAAAACAAGAAACTTTTCTTCAAAACACCTAAACCTGATACAAAATATCTTGGAAAGGGTTTGGAGAGACCATCACATATCTTCTTTGAGAATAGAACTTGTACACGAGGTAAACGAGAAACGTCTTCAAGATGAGTTAACAGGGCCTCATAATGAGGTAATGGGAGGCTAATATAACACATAACCGCCTCATACTGAGGTAAATGGAAGGATCGAAACCATAAATTCAGATCTAAAAGACCTAAACTACAGCCGTTCAGAATCCAAATAAGCCAATGGGAAACAAAGCCCATACCTGTCGGCTTCTCGCGGGATAGCTTTTGGAGGGAAAAAAGCCTCATTACAGAGGTAAGGAGAAAGCAATCACCACAAGAGGAAGAGTTGAAACGCTTGAGGGACGAAGATGGAGCACGACAGTGACAAGGAGAGTGAAAAGGGGTGACTTTTCTAGAACATTCCTTCAACTGTTCAGATTTGGCGAGTCCTCGACACCAGACTGAATAGCTCGGGAGCTCGAGAAAAGAGACCTCCTCTATTCTCATTAAAGAGGGGTTAAAGCACAGGGAGTGGTCACGGTGGGGCTGAGACCGGAGGAAAGAAATCAGCTGAGGAGATTTAGATTCAACGGGAGAAATTGACGATCCAAAAAGATTAGGAGACAAAAGAAGAAGAGGGAGATAGCGGTGGAGAAGAAGCCTTAGCGAGGAGTAATCCCGACGCCGGCGAGTAAAAACTCTACCGGCGCCGAGAGGAAGCGGCTGAATTGTTCTCTCGATAGTCGGGCCAGAGAGAAACAGCTATTAGGGCATGTTCATCATTCACGTAATCAAACTATCTAAACATTACAATGTCATGTTAAAAAAAAACAGAAAAAAACATTACAATGTCACATAACCAAGCGAAGACTGAATTTCCTCAAGTGTTCGACTTTTGGTTTCTGGTACGAGTTTTGCTACAAAAATAACAGTTACCCCACAAACTGTAGCGAAAACACAAAACGTTCCTGAAAATAATTAAAAACACATTTCAAAAATACCAAAGGAAATTTGGTTGATACAAAAGATGGAAAATTAGAACAAAACTTATACCTGCGGGACTCCATTTCATTAGGAAGTTAAATGCAAACGATATAATCCAAGATCCAACCCAGCTAACAACAGTTACAAGGCTTCCTGCCGATCCTTTTATATCTATTGGAAATATCTTGACATAAAATGTAATTTTTGAATACTCAATTTCCAGTAAACTAAGCACAAAATGTAATTTATAAATAGCATAAAAGAGCTCTTTTTTACTCATATACTCAGCAATGTGAAAAATGCTAAAGTTGGTGATATTTATAAAAAACCAAAGTATTTTTTTATAAAAGTAACTTACCTCTGACATAATGACCCAAGGGATCCCACCCATCCCTAGAGAGAATGAACCGGTGTACACCTGAAGGGAAAATGCAAACTTATCATTTCTTATGAAACTGTGATTAGTGCTTACAGTGCATTCAAAAAGGGATTTGCTTCAAGCCCCACCTAATATAATTATTTTTAGGACCTTTAAATACAATATATCTTTCATGGTGTAGTGGTTATAGCTTCATTTTATTTGGTTCTCACCACAGTTTAAGTCTCCATTTTACTTATTATAGCTACTTTTTACTTAATTTTATTATGTTACAACTAAAATTTGAATGATTTTAATAATTACTTTTAAGAACTACTTTTTATCTTTGTTTTTTATGCTATAAATTTAATTCTCTTTTTAAATTTATAAGAATTTGTTGTTTTTAGAAAAAAAGATAACATTTATGTAAGTGCTTTTTTAAAAAAAACTTAGATTTTATGCATAATTTTTCATATATATTATATCATTTGAATTTAGATTATAATCATTGATAAAAACATTGTAATATTATGGTATGGAAGGAGCATATATATTTTTGAAATTTGCCTTAGGTTTCTAAAAGTCCTTGCACGGCACTGTGAGTAGTTAAAAAATTTCTAATGGTAAATTAAAACAAAATTTCAGTATTCGGGTCCAAAACTTACCAAAACGCCAATGAGTGCTAGATATGAAGTCCCTCCACTGATCATCTTTACATCCTACAATTTGATCAACCCATGGGTTTATAAAGAAAAGATAAATTAAATGAATCATTAGTCAAGCACTTTTTAGGCACTAAACCAAGAGCGAGAAGGTATTATGGGAATACAAGAATACAATTACGGAACAATATAGAACAATATGACAGTTATATATATATATATATTTTTTTTTTTGAAACACGTATAGTATGTATAAATTGATATGCTTATATAGTAAAACAGTGAAATGCTTGAAATTTTGTTTATAATCAATGAGCGATATCTAAAGGTACAAATTAATTTAATCTTTAAAAATCATACTTGACTTGAGCAAATGTTGTTGTTACAAACATATTATGATCAATGATATAGAAAATAAAATTATGTATCAAAATATTAAATGAATAGAGAACCTGTAAGGAAAATGATAAGGCGACGAGGAAACATCCGATAAATGTACCGGCAGCAGAAATCTGAAGATATATAAACATAAATTTCATTACACTTATTAATACACACATATATATATATATATAGTGTATGAATATTTATTTTTCTAATTTTTTGTAAAAGATAAAAAGGTTAAAGCATAGTTTCTTACTAGAAGTAGTGGGCGTCTTCCTGATTTATCCATCAGAATTACGCCTAAAGTTGTCATTGGTATCTGAACAATAAACAGCATCAGTTAAAAATAACACTTAAGAATACAAGCGATCAATATCTTTACTGGTAGTTTAGGCCACGTGTATCTAAATCCAGACCTATATATTATAACTTCACGTCCAAAAATATAAAGTTCTCTAAAAATTTAATATGTTGCACAAGTTGATACTTATTATGAATGTTATGCTTAATGGTATTTCATTTTCCACGTTTTTTTGTTTTAAAGAGCATGATTCTTACCTGCACAACCACCATTGCAATCATTCCAATTTTGGAAGAAAACCCTAGAAATTAAATTTAAAACAGTTAGTTTAATTTAAATTCTATCTTATATGGGTAAATTAATAATACAGATGTACATACCTGCAGATATGAAAATAGAGCTAGCATAAAAGGCGACTCCATTAACCCCTCCAAACTGTTGCAACACCATTAGACCAACTCCCACCTAAAGTGACTTGGCATTTCATCATGGAATACAATAGATAACCAGATAATCACCAATTTAAAAAAGTATGGACCAGTTTAACTTACAAGTAAAGATTTGGCATATTGGGGTTGGAACAAATCTAATATACTACCTTCTGATAATTGTGAGAGTCTTCGTGTATACTCCTTCAAATTTTGAAATATAAATACATGAATAATAACATTATAATTAATATTTATCCAAAAAAAATTGAGTTCAGTAAATAAGATTCTACTTTACTTTGATTTCACTAGATTCATAGGAAAAATCTGCGGATTCTCCCCTTAATCTTTTCAATGCAATTTCAAATTCTTCCCATCTGCCAACTTTTGCCTAAAAATGCATCCAAACTGTCAGTACCATATTTTTTTTAAACCATGAAATCCTTATTCCAAGCTTTATGATATATAGTTAAACAAGAATTCTTCAAAACTTATTCAGTTTCAGAATACCAATTAAATTAACTAGATTGGGTATATTCCACAGTCATTAGTTACATCACAGAGATTATGTTTGTGTAATATATGTAGCAAATAACATACCAACCATCTCGGAGATTCTGGGATGATAAATAATCCCATCATTTGTACAACACATGGTACCATTCCTGGGGTATCAAAAACATGAATTACTAATATGTATTACTTATTTATTTCAAAGAAAATTATCTTACCAAATTATGTTTTTATATATTACCAATCAAAGCTAATATCCGCCAGCCAACAAAAGAGCCTAAGAGATATGTCACTGAGACACCCAAACATATCATTAACTGCAAATTTACAAAAGTTTATAAATGATTTATTCACATCTCATAAATGTTATAAAAGAAACTAATTTTTATACGCGGAGATATTGTCTAAAATTTTCAGTTGCTTTCAAAAAACAATACAATTTTGTTATTGTATCATATATTTTTTGTACCTGATGAACAGTTGTAAAACTACCTCGAAGATCCTTCGGAGTAATTTCAGCAATGTATACAGGCACCTGATCATCAGTTAACAAACATTAAATCTAGCTCAAAGAACAAAACAAAATGTTTATTCAGTGTATCAAGAACTTTCGCCTATACAAAATCGAAAAAATATGTTGATAATTTCATGTGTCATTATTCGCATATTAGATGCGATTCTAACTAGGCTTGCCAATCAACCAATATGAAAATATCAGATCCAAATATAATCAAGTATTTAATCTGACCTCTATAGAATGTCAATGTTCATTTGTAACTAGCTGTCTTAAAAACTAAACATTCATTCATTTTTGATCACTAACTAAGCCACTCATCTTACAAAGTTCATGTCCAAACTCTTTTCACCATCATGGTTTATGCTAGAAAATCTTGAAAAGACGAGAACATATAAAGTATGTAAGTAAAAATGTTGTTATTAAATATGATCTTACCACAAATGAAAGAACGCCCATCCCGTAACCAACCAAGAATCTCCCAATGTCAAGCCAAATTGCAACCTTAATATATATACAAAAACCACATGTTTTTCTTAGATACTTCTGAGAAAGTTATATATATATAGAGAGAGAGAGACTAGGATAACCTTAGAAAGGTAGATCGCCAACCAACCGATAGTGCAAAACATCTCAGAGAAACCCATCGTCTGATAAGGACAGATTATTTACAAATTAGATGGAAATTAACATGTATTAAATTGTGCTGGGAAGAAAGAAGAAGGCAATTTACGGCTCGTCTGCCTATCAAATCGGAAATTCGTCCACTCATTGCTGCGCCAATCATTGCCCCAATTGTCAGAATCGAACCAAAGAGCGAATACTGCAAATATATTGAAAATATTTGATTTGTTATATTGATTCATCTAACTAGAGCATTCAATGGAAGCATTGGTCATATCTTTTTGTTATATTGATTTTATTGTAATTGAGTAATAAACATTAGGTTAATTTATAAATAATTTTACAAAAAAATATTGATTTATTGCATTATGTTGTGATCTTATAATAGAAAAAAGTATTGTAATATGACATATGTTAGATTTTTCATTTTTTTATTTTTATCTCAATTTATTTTTAACATGTTTGAGAATTTTATGGTTCAGTTTTGAAGAATACTGTTTGAATAATTGAGTTTACATTTTTTTTTATTGCTTGCTTTTTTAATTAATGATCTAATGACAGTTCTTTAGGTTTTATGCTTTGTAAATTGACTTTAAACAAAAAAAAAGGCAAGTAAAACCAAACCAAACACAATTTTAGTTGAATTTAGAGTTTTATTAAAATCAATTTAACCAAATCAAACAGAACCTAAAATTCAACCAAAGTGCCAGAAAAATGATAGTTTAATTCCCTAAGTTTTTTGAATTGACACTTTTATTTCCCAACTATTGGTTAGTTAATTTTATTTTGCAACTGGTTGTTCACTTAACAAAATTGGACATATTCTTAATCAACGTTAAACAGTAAACGGAAGCGTTAATTTAATTTTTGAGGGACTCTCTTTTTTCTTCTTTTCTCTCATATTCTTCCCCAAATCAAAAACGTAATCCCTAAATTGATTTATCAGACATATCAGAGGAAATTCCAACATATCTCTCCATGAAAATCGATTCAAGCGACAAGAGTTCCGAAAAACATGAAGAATATAAAGCATTACCCAGAAACGAAATGAATATCCTATATGACTTTAACTCTTAAGTGATATTTTGGTTTTGGCTTTTTTTTAGATCGATTTTCGTGAATATATCTAATAAAAATCGATTGAATTGGAAGCTTTCTTTGTTGAATCGAGTTTGATGGAGAAATTTATCGGAATTTGT
The DNA here is from genome assembly GCA_900406495.1 of Sisymbrium altissimum. Classification (NCBI taxonomy): domain Eukaryota; kingdom Viridiplantae; phylum Streptophyta; class Magnoliopsida; order Brassicales; family Brassicaceae; genus Sisymbrium; species Sisymbrium altissimum. Next base: position 12,798 of record OVBI01002057.1, on the reverse strand, counting down.
CTGCAAATCGAATTAGAGATTGAATTTTTATTTATTTTGGGGGGGAGAGAGAATGAAGAAGATAAAAAGAAAAAGAAGACTAGCAATCCATAATGACACTAATTTACTGTTTAACATTGACTAAATATGAGTCTAATTTTATTAAGTTAATAATGAGTTAAAGGATAAAATTGTCCATTCAATATTTTAAGAATAAAAGTGCCAATTGCAAAAGTTTGGAGAATAAAATGACCATTTTCCAATCCCAACTCATTTGTAGAAAAATATATCATTTGGGTGATACCGATGAAGAAGAAGATGTGTGCATTTAGGTTAGTTTTTGGGCCAGAGGTGTTTTGTGAGAAAGGCCTATTTAGAGTAAGGATACGATGGTAAGAAATGGAATTGTAGGTTGAACTTTGGGCTAGAAGTAAAGTTTAAAATTTTGGGCTAGAAATTAGGCGTTAGCTGGGTTTCTAAAATGAGAGAAGAAAGTAGTTGGTGTGACGTGTCAATTTCTGAGGGAGGTGGGTGGTGACGTGGCTTACTGAGAAGAGAGCCACATTCTCATTTATATATATAGATATTATATAGATAAATATAAATAAGGATGAAAATTTTATACCCACATATATTTAAGGATTCTGAGAATATAAAGGAAGAAAAGATGAAGAGTTTTTTACTTATAATATTTTGCTGTGCGAAGTTATACTTTACAATCGATTGCTCATAAGTGAAAGTTAGTGTATGCACATACTGAATGTGGGCTTCACACATTTCTCACGTATATTTACTGCATCCTTCTTTTATTTCTTTTCCTTCAATTGTTAACTTTCATAACACTCCCCTTTCGAGACTAATGTCACTATTGTCTTCTACTTAAAAGTATTTGTTGCCTAGTTTAAAATCTTTTTTAGAAAAATCTAGTGGAAAAAACTATAGTAAGGTAAAAAGAGTGCGCAAACTCCCCATTGAATGAGGTCATCTCATAGATCTTAGATCTTATTGACGATGCATTTCAATGTTATAGACATGCTTCTTGAACATAGTGGTGGTTAATAATTTTTTGGAAAGACCAGCTGCATTATTGCATGATCAAATATATCTCACTTCAATCTTTTTATTTTTCTTGAGTTCTTGAGTGTATGAGATGAACTTCGTTGGTATATGTTTAGTTATGACACTTTGAAATATCATTCCTTCATTTGAGCAATGCATGCAGAGTTGTCAACAAAATAGTTGATTATGTATTTCTGTGAATCTCACTGTTTTATTGGATGTATCGACTAGTTCCTTCATTCAAATCTGTAAGACCCCACATTGGATTGACAATGGTTTTTGTTACTTTTATAATATAGAAATATCTTTGTTTTAGAATAGTGTGTGTTGTTCCACTATTTAGTATGTAAATTTCTCGAATCTTTTTCTTGAGTATTTTTCTATTTGTATTTTGATCCATTTATGTAATTAACATAAATATCAATAACAAAAAATAAATTCATTCATAGTAAAGACATATAATAATTATACATTAGGTTGTTGTAAAAATACTTAACATTTTTTTTGAAACTGAAAACGCAATAATTATACATATTGCATTGTTGCAGACTATTCAGTAGTCTTAATACAACCATTTCATTAGTTCTCTGCAATAATGGTCTTGTTGAAATCATTCTCAAATTCCAGAGAATCGAGGTACGATTTACCTTTAAAGTGTTCTGTAAAGTTTATCTCATTTCTTTTTCCTTTCATGGACTCTTGGTACAACTGACAAAGATGTAGAAAGGTATGACATGTATGGGACCAAAGTACGGTAAAAATTCATTTCAGGGTCTGAAACTTCTGTGGAAATAACTCGAGAAAAGAGATCGGAAAATAGATATTTGTTGATGAGGATTTTATATTAGTCTTTCATACAAATACGATAAGCAAAAATAGTAGTAATACATAACCTGCTAAGTACGAAAGGAAGTGAATGTATAAAAGTGAATGCTTCATAGCTCAGGTTCCACATGGTATTACCAGCTCAAGGGCACTCAGTGACGGTCGGCTCGGGTCCAATCTGCAGTATGGCAACTCGAGGGTTTCTTCCCTCTCCACGGCTCGAGGGCCAATGAAGAAGGAGATCAGCTTGGGGACATGAAATGATGATCGGTTCGGGTCCTGTCCATTGGAAGATGGCTCAAGGACTAACGAGTATGCACGACTCGAGCACTCCAAGGACATGACCGGCTTGGGTCCTATGGTGAAGGAGAACCTCTTGGAAACCCACAGCTCGGGTCCAGCAAGAAGAGAGATACAACGGATCAGGTCCATTCGGGGATTAGGAGAAAAGGCACGGCTCAGGTATGTTCAGAATCTTCAGATATGTACCCGAGCTGTTCTTCTACTGTAAGTTAACCATAATGTTACATTTGATATGTATCCCCATTTTCATATGGAAACTTCTTCCAATGAAAAATTTTAGCCGTTAAGGTTGATGGTGTGGATGATCCCAACAATTAGTCATCCAACTCTTCGGTTTCTTATGCGGTAATGATAAGGTTACAATGATTAGAATATTGGATTAAGGGGCTAAAGATGTTGTCTAGCCGTTTTAAGAGAGTTATACCCCGAGGTAGTCTCGGTAGGATCCGAGGTATCCTTGCACTGTGGTAAGACCCAAGCTGCTGCTCTTCATAGAGATAAGACCCAAGCTGCTGCTCTTGAGGGAGATGGGACCCAAGCTGATGCTCTTCAGGGAGATTAGACTCGAGCTGCTGTTCTTAAGGAGATTGGACCCAAGTGCTGCTCTTCATGGGGAAAGGACCTGAGCTGTTGCTCTTCATGAGGATAGGAACCGAGCTGTTGCACTTCAGAGAGATAAGACCCAAGCTGTTCCCAAGTGAGTATGACCCGAGATGTCCTTGTGATGGGAAAGGACCCGAGTTGCTCTTAAGAGAGTAGGATCCATGCTGCCTTCCCAGCATGAGGTTGGGCCGCTTTAGTTTACTGTAAAGACTGATTCGTTAGGTGATTTTATCGTATAATTTTTTTTGATGAGCTGTTTTTTTCGGAAGAATGTTGAGCTTAAATTTTTAAAGAGCTGTTTTTCTCTAAAGAAAGTTAAATTTAAAATCACCACAAATGATTCCCGTAAGAATGTGATAAGTATTATATCCCGAGGGGTATTTTTCTGCAAAGAGACTGCTAGGCCAGGATTTTCAAAGAGCTTTTTTCCCTGCACAGAAGAGAAACGAAAGAAGAATTATTACAAATTTTGTTTCTTTTTCTCGAGAAGTACAGTATTCTGAGGTCTTGTAACAATTCTGCTCTTGTCAGCATGGGAATCCAAGTCTCTTTCTCTATATAATAAAGCTGACCCTTTCCACTCTTCTCATAATTTCACTTCCCTTCAAAAAGACAAAAAAATCTCTCTTTTCTCTCTAAGTTTACTTAGCATTTTTCAAAGCAAAAAGGGTGTTTACAAGCCCCATTGATTGGTTTAAGTATGAGACTGTTTCTTCCTCTGATAGTGAAGATTGAAACATGCTAGTATACCACCAGAAAGAGTCGGTTTACAATAGGATTGATCCCTCCGATGCTGGAAAGGTGAACCGACTTACATGAAAAGTCAGTTCACGATGGCATTGAAGGGATCAACCCCTTCATGGATCTTCTGCCAAGGTATCGGTCCATGAAGGGGTTTAAAGGATAGTGAGTGGGGTTATAGTTTGAGGATTCTGCCAGATAGTCAGGATGTTCTTCTGCCAAGGTATATTTCCTTTCAGAAGTGAGTTTTTTTAGGGTTTAGTTAGACCTCTCTTACTTTATAGAGATTTACTTTCAGTTTTTAAATCGCGTTATGAAACTCACCGTGTACACATGTCTGGTAAGTATTTATTTATGTCAGATCTCCGCTAAGTTAGGAGATCTGCTGCATAACTACTAGATGAGACATCTCATGCTCAGAGATGTCACGTTAAGCATCTTGAGTGGTCACGATAAAAGTGAGTCCAACAAAAACATAATTTAAAAATAAACAATTGTTTTTTTATAAATAACACAATTTTGTATAATAAAATAGATAAGTATACATAAGTGATATTATATATTTTTGTTTGTAGTGATAGAAAAATAATTAAATGATTAAGTTCTAATAATTGCTTTAAAAAGTATGTAAGACGATATATAATAATTTTTAGAAAAATCATTGTACAGTTTTGATTTAATAAATTAATCTATATTTTATTAAAACAAAGGTTTGTATATGTGTATTTATATAAAAAAAAGTTTAGAAAAATATTTAATGATAAAATATATGTAATAATCTAAGTAATATTATATATATTTTTGCGGTTCATGAAATCATTTCTATAAAAATTTAAACTCAAATTATTTTCGACCTTTTTTTTGTATTTGGACTATCCTTATATTTATATTGTAATGATGAAAAAAAAATTTATAAAAAACTCACACGGGTCATTTACTAGAAACAGTAAAATATTCTATAAAATTAAAATTATTTTATATGTTCTTTTATAAAATTGATTATAAATTCATTACTAACCAAAATTCCTGAAAAGTGTATTATTCTTAAAATATACATTAATATATACTATTAATTAATAGTCGTACTCTTATCCATCCACCAAATTCAGCCAATTCAGGTTTTTCATATTGTTTTTTCCACCCACCAAAAGTGTATTGTTCATGAGTTACCATTTTCTTCATCTATTAATAATAGTTACTTTTATTGGTGTGCATAATTTTAGTTATTCGGCAAGATCTTTCAGTTACATCCCAGGCTAATCTGCGAAATTACCAATTTTTGTTGGCAGTGTAAAATTCACCATTAATTCTGCCAATATCAAATTTCAAATTTCCTGCCATATTGTACAGTTACCATTTAGATCCATATTATCTGTCGATAGTTCTTTCTAGTTTTTAGTTCTTCACAACCCTTTCACCGCTATTTAGGTAAGAAACAGTTTACCTCTGCCACAGAGAGATTCAAGTCATTCGCTAGATCGGACTGAACGGGTGATGAGTATCCTATCTGCCAAATATGGGAAACGAAATTCCTAATCAAGAATCAACTGAGCCATAGATAGACAATATATTACTACAGAAAGCAATCAAAGTGATTAAAGATTTGAAAAGAAGTTTTAAACTCACAGCTGAGCCAAAAACGAAGGAGCCAGACACAGCTACAAAAGTAGTGAGCAATAGAGTAACTGTTGTCGCCGATGAGTCGTGATTTTCTTTGTCAATAAGTGAAGTTTCAGGAGCAAGATCCATTTTCCCTTTCTTTTGGTGGGTTCTAACTTTCCTGGTAAATGATTCGAATAAAGACAAATGACTAGTATATATATAGGGACGAGAGAGAGAGAGAGAGAGGATGTATGCTCGTTTACTTTCTTAGTAACTAGGAAACTTGTCTTTCTTGAAAACTTATTTATTTAATTTGCCGGGAAATGGATATTATTGCAAGAAAACCCAGCAGGCAGCAACAACAGCTTTTGAATTAGGCTATTGAGGTTTTTATTGCACACCACTAAACAAAAGCACCCTATGTTTAGGCTAAATGAGGCCCATAATATGGACTTTATGTCAATTAACCCGTTTCGTCTGTAATCAAACGGAAAAGTAGCTAGGTAAACTTGAAAGAAAATGGAAAATTTACAAAAATTTCAATTTGTAAGCAATTTAGAAATAAAAATAATCAATGAAAAAGAAAATAATCCTGTTTTCTTCTCTTTTCCTAAATTGAGATACTGAATTCACTTTTATACAATAATAAAAAGGAACCTTCTGTTTTTTTGTAATTTTTTTTTATTTTTAATGAAATGTGCTGAATTTTTCAACTTTTTATTATTATTCACCAACAAATCCTGCAAAATGAAAATGAGCATATATATTATATAATTAAAGACTTTTAATTTTAAATAGTAAAATTCTAAATATTATTACATTATGTTTTTTTAAAATAATTTTTTTTTAAAAAAAATGTTTGCGATGGGGATTCAACAGTCGGCTATGGTTTGATGAGGTTTTTTTATTTGGAATCTCTGATTATCCTTGGTTTTTGGGATTTTAGGTAGGTATCAATATGCAGTTCATTAAGGGTGGTGTTTAGATTCACTTTTTCAATTGTAGTGGATCTATATAGATTCGATTTGGTTTTTTGATGGGGTGATTTGTATCAGACCGATATCTAATTTTCAGGATTCTGTGGATTTATGAGATCTCTCTAATAATGGTACAAAGAAGTTAATATACCTTGGATAAGGACTTAAATCTAATATACCATTGAAAAATCTGACTGCCTTCTAAAAATTTGAGTATCTTTATTTTTATGGAATTATCAAGTTTATCATGTTTAAAAGAAAACAAAATTGAAAAAAAAAAGAAAACAAAACGTGACACATGTTTGGACCAGAAAGGAAAATTCAATTTAAGCCAATTCCAAAATTTTATTCAATAAACCAACCAAAATTTACTTCACCCAATTGAAGAAAACCACGTGTATCGTCCTCCTCTCTATGAGATGCTTTCACCATTGACAAAAAGAGAAGCTTGAAATTGAAGGTTAGATATTACTGTTTTTATACTATTTTCGATTTCATGATTGAATTATCAAGTTTATGTCATAGATAAACCAATTAATTCATAGTTTCATCTCAATTTGGGATTTCTAACAAGAGAAAATTTTGACTTTTGGGTCATTGTGTTATCAAAATTGGTGGTGTAAGTTTATTATGACCTTACATTGTTAATTATAGAGGATATATTGGTTTAATGAGCATCAATTATACTTTATGTAAGATGAAACTTAATTTTTTCTGGGATTTCAATATAAATGTAAAAACTTCTTATTTTATACTTATTGGAGTCACTAAATTTGTTGGGTAAATATATTAGAACCTTATATCCCTTATATATTATTTGAGAATCCTTTTAAAAATATAACCTTACACTCATGTGTTATTAACATGTATGCCATTATGATGTGTCATCACCACAAGCATTCTTAGATTCATTTTAGAATCAGGATCAAATTATTAGAATAATTACAAAATATGCCATTCATAATCTAAACTAAAAATCTCTCATACTATTTCCTTATATAAAAGCCATAAAATTAGTAAATAATTTAATAATAAAGATTTGATATTCACTTATATCAGATTAATTATTTTCAAGTCATTTAAATTTCTCCACTATTTTTTATTTTTCTTTTGAAAAAAAATTGAATTATCATATCAAACATAAAATACAAAAATCTAATTTTTTCTCATATGGTATAATTTGAATATTTAAAATGAAAATAAATTGATAAAACTATTGAAAGTCTATTTCATATTTTTATTTTTTGTAAAATATGGTTTAAAAATCTAATATAAAAGATCAAAATGATCACTAATTACATTAGTAGAAAATCCCATTTTATAGGCATTCAAATTTAAAAATTTATATTCAGTTTAACTTTACTTTTTAATTGAAATATATAATTTGACTGTATAAAATAAATTTATTGATATTTTAATTGATCAAAATTTTATAAATAAAAATATAAAATTATATTTAATATTATTTTAGCTTTCTCATATAATTACATCTATCCTTTTTCATATAAGAATCTATTGAGGTTTAATATTTTTGTTTTTTGTTAGTTATTACAAAAGTAAAAACATGTATGATAAATTAGTAATTAATTTATTTATCTATTTTATTATGTAAATCATATTTTATATTGTTCATCGATAAAACATTTATACTTACTTTGTATTATAATTGATTATGAATTTAGACCATATGTGAAAACTTGATGCAATATTATATATAAAAAATCATTATACTCAAATTACATAAATTCACATATTAAGAAAATTAGAATACAAAGTATCTTACAAATTTATTTTGATTAAATTATTTTATATTATATCACATATTTTATTAAATTTAACTTACAAATATAAAATTGAACTCTATACTAGATAATTTGTATTTTTTTATTACAAATATTTTTAAAAACAGAAAATTAAAATTTTCTGATCTATGATATAATTTTTAAATTTACATATTTCACTCTGTGCATAGCGCATGTTATTACCTAATTGTTAATTAAATATGATATCTTGGTTAAAAGAGCAATGAATTGTAATACATTGTGACAGAGTGTATAAAAAACCAAATTTTCTGGGTACTTTTAAACCTAAATGGTATTACTGAGATATATGAGTATAACTAGTATAACTGGAACAACTACGTGTATTAGTACGACTAGGACAACTGGGCCAACTAATGATATAGTGGTACTGCAAAGACAACTGGAGAACTTCTACAATTATATACTTACAATTATTTTGTTATTTTCAGGGGGCAATGAGTAATACTGGTTTTACAGTCATATATTTTGATTATGGAGAATTCTATTCAAAGGACGGTGATAAAATTATATGAAATTCCGGAGAAGATGAAATTCACACTTTAGTGATGAGGAAATCTTTGGAGGATGTCCTTTGGAGGCAAAACCTACACTTCTGGGATTAACAGTTAAAATGTCTAAATATCGATAAAAGTTTATGTATTTAGATATTTTTGGTAAAAAAAACGATATTCAAAAAAATAATTTACGATAAAACTTTTTTATCAACAACTTTACGAAAACTTTTTTTCGTAAATATTTTTCGATAAACCGATAAAAGTTACGATTTCTCGAACTTTTCGTATGATGAACCGATCAACGAACCCAACGTTGGACAATCCAGTGGACAGAGAATCATCCAAAAGGGGAGATGCGCGCCTGAGCCGACCGTCTCGGTCATCCAGCACGTCGCCTCGTCCCATGCTGACCGACTCGGCCATCTAGCACGACACTTCATGCTGAGCCGAACGGTGTTCGGCGTCTCAAGACGTGTGACTAAGAGCACCGAGGCGGACAGTCTGCCTGCCAAGCCAGTCCATCGGTTCATCCGTCCTGCGCATCGACTCCGTCCCGGAACGACCAGCTCAGCCGTCTGGTGCGGGTCTTCCAAGTGCCAAGCCGGAAGATGACCATCTCCCCGAATGAGTATTTTGCTTCTCCACATGTTCTCCTCGATGCCGAGCTGGTTGGTGTCTTTTGTGTCGTGTGCACATCATACCGAGCCGGACGTGCAGGAGGGATATCTCGGTCAGCTCGGCCGTTTTCCCTGCAAAATAAGCCGAGCCGGATGGTGTTGCCCATTGATCATGGCTGGCTCGGCCATCTCTTTCTTTTGAAGATGATTGGCCAAGCCGATCAGTCCCTTTCGTCGATCACATCTGGTTCTTCATCTTTAAGATCATTCCCATAACTTATCAATTTTTTTCGTAAACTTTACCGAGCTAATGGATCATGAACCTCTTCTCGATTCTTTCTCCTGAGCCGATGACCATCTTATTGGTATCTGGAGCCGATCATTCCTCCGTCTCCAAAGATAATTTCAAGAACTTATCGATATTTTCGTGAAATTCCTCGATGTTTTACGAGCATATTGTAACGTTTTTTTCTAGCACAAAAGATAAGACGTTAACTTAAATTAAACTTAAGCATCAAACCGAATAAATTATCAAACCGGAGATAGATAACGAGATTGGACCAGGCCGAGAAGGAAGTTTATTGCGGACCGATTCGCTTATTGAAGACTTCTCGAAGATTCCTCACAGTTGGTTCAAAAGACGAAGAGATAGGTTCCTACGTAAGGAATTTGGCTAGTTAGAACATAAAGTTGTCATATATATAAATATCTATGTAGAACTTTCATAACACGGGAATGTTTTTACTTTTCATACTTAGCAATTTGGGCATTCTAGACTATTCTTTCCACTTATTTCCTTTGTACGAAAAATCTTTTACTTAATAAAAACCTTATTTTCGGTCTTTTTTCTCGAGTTTCTATTTTCATAAATTTGTGACCTAATTATCAATTTACTTTCCTAAAATACATTGTGCGAATTTTGGTTCTCACATTCTTGCAGAACACGCAGCCGAGTTGTTTCCCTCATGTTGATAGCCTATTTCGGGAAGTCAGCCAGGTGAAAGAGTATTTTGGAGTGGGGTAGCGAAACCATACACGACCATACCAATCTACTGTTGGCTGAGACCCTCTGAGAACTTGTGCTGTGTCATTTGTGCGAAACGTTTTCTTGTATGTATCAATTGTACTCTTGCACAAGTGCAGGTCAGCATCCGTAAATGGTTTGGAGACTGCAATTTAAATTTCTTCTTCTATGGAGTTTAATATCGCCACTTGATGACGTCTCCTGCAGTGCGACTGTATTACCGAATCTACTGACGCAGTAGAGGAGATGGCTAAGTCAATGAACCCCTCTGTCCCGTGAGATTGTAAAGTTCCCAAGCTTTGACCAATTATCAAACCAGAATAATGTTTCTTCCCTATTCTTGACTTCCATCTTTTGAAAATCTTTTGCTAGACTTCTGTATTTCAGCAACTTTACCACATCCATGATCTTTTGCTGGAACTACCTTTCATGCTCTAAAAGTTATTTTGTTGTAGATAGCTATTTCTAATCCAGTTAACCCACAAAATTTGGTTTCCTAGATAGGATACGCCAGACCAATTTCAAAAAAGTGACCACATTCACCTCCTTTAACTGTTTCAGTCCTAGACCTCCTTCCTTTATGGGTGTACAAATTGCAGTCCACGCTACTCTAGCTTTTTTTGGATTAAGCTCCGGTCCCGACTAGAGGAATGCCGAGAAAATTTTCTCCACTTCCTTATTGCAGCGGCGATTATGTAATATAAATGTAGACATCCAGAAGTTGGGGAAATTAAATATGATGGATGTAAAAAGCTGTAATCTACCTGCATAGAAAAGACGCCTTACAATCCATGAGCTTATTTTTCCTCTAATTTTTTCGATACAAGGGGCATAGTTGTTAGTTGATATCTGTATATTTTAGCATCATTTACCATCCTTTTTACATGACTTAACCATCATTATTTGCATCATTTAGCTAAATTCTCATGGCATTTAGGACTAGGAGCATTAGACTAGAACTTTGCATATTTCTTTGCATGTTTGGAGTTGTTTTGTAGGAAACCATGGAGAATTAGGATACTGAATGAGGAAGCTTGCAAAACGAGGAATAAAGAGAGGACACCAGGGAAGCACATCAAGATCAACCCGATGGACGATGTCCCATGTTTGCACAACCCGAAAGACGGAAGACAAGCCTCCACAACACTAGGAGTGATCCGTGCAAAATCTGGGCTTCTACATTGGTCTCCCACAACAACCAAGCATCGTTGCAAGCAAGCAGTACAAGCGACCTTAGACGCGCGAAGAAAGAGAGTGCCACATCATTATTATGAGGGAGACAAGGCCACCTGTCCAAAGTGGTCCCGAATTGTAGGTTTTTCTTGTCTCCTCACCCCCTATAAAGGATAACCTCAACCTCATGTTTCGGCAGCCAAGATTTAGAGAGGAAAGAGAGAGAAACTCATTTACATTATTCTATTTGCCTCATCTTTTATTTTCTACGTTTGCTCTTGTTTATTTTCAAATCTTGTTCTTAATATTTTAAAACTCATTTGATTCTTATAATATTGCATCGTTTTATTTGCTTTTACTTAAATTCTTCTTAGGCCTAGTCTTCTCATCATATTTAATCTCATCTTCTCCATAGATTTTGAGGTTAACATGTGTGAGTATTCATCTTTAGTGTTCTTGATGGTTTGAAGGGAAAAGAGCCGCCTTTAGCACTTCACTCTCGATTCTTGAGCTTAAACCTTAGATCTTTCTTTCTTAGTCTTTCTTAATGCTCATTGTGGCCTAATTACCCATAGAGAAGTTCTTAAGCTTCCCTCAAAAGAGTGAACCACTCCATGGGTCGAAACTTGAATCACTATGGAAGACGTGGTTTCCTTAGCCCAAGATATTGGCTGTCTAAAAAACCATACGGTTTTATGAAGAATGTCCCTAAAGCTCGATCCATTGCACCACTACTAGGCAAAAGCTTACTTTGGTGGCTCTGGCTTCGTAGAGATCATATCCACGAGAGTGGTATTGTCTAAAACAGAACTTCTTACTAAAAGATCAATTTCCAAGAACTATAGCTTTTGAGTATGGTTAACCTAGTGAAGCTCATTGCTTTAAGGCACTTTTGACCTTAAAATGGACCGTCAAAGAACACTAATCTCATCATTATATTTGCCTTTTCATTTACAATTTCTTCTTATTTACTTTATGAAATTTCCATTCCTCTTGCTTATTGCTTTGCACCAATCTAACTCCTTAACTAATTCACTAAAATTATTATCTTGTGCTAACTGAACCTCCTTATGATTTCTGCTTAAAATACTGTTTAACTCTCCTATCTAACTCTAATCTGGTGAGACTTCATCTACGTTTCTAAAACCAAAGTGGATCACAACCCCTGGGATGGTTCGATAAAATCCCACACTATGCTGATCTTGCGGAGAGTGGGGTATTTGACTGCTGAGCCCTAAAAATCTCACACACCAAATTGGCGCCGTTGCTGAACCAGGGGAAAGTTGAATATTTTGGTCACAAACTTAACAAAGGACTCACCTCTTTCACTTTTTATAACATTAAGCAGTCCNATTAAGCACTCCACTTGCCAAAATCTTGTTGTTTGCAGATCTAAATCATCAAGCTTTCACAATGGACACGCTAAATGCCACCACCACACATCAAGCACAAAGACAGCGCTTCGATCTCCCAACAACTCTAGCACAACTTCTGCAAGGACAAATCAACATGTAAGAACAGTTAGAGGCAATCAATAACAAGCTCAACACCCTATCAACAAGACTCACTATACTCGAA
>OVBI01002056.1:0-18944 GCA_900406495.1 Sisymbrium altissimum | reverse complement strand
TTTCTCACCTTGCATCTCTTGCTTTTGTTTCCCAACAGATTTCTTTTTGACGGCAGCTGTGTGGACTACAAGTACTATCAATACAGGCTTTCCGAAGCAGACAAACCTATTTCAAAAACTAAGGAATCTGATGTACTTCAGTGGTAACTGCTGCACCACCCTTTATGTCAGGTTTCGGATATCGGTATGTATCCAGTGTGGAGATTTGATCTTTGTGTAAGAGCTCTTAAATTAGTGGACATGTTAGATTTTGCCGAAGTGACCAAAACATAGTAAGAGTCTTCTCATGTTACATAAATATGTTTTATGTGTATGCATCTAAGAAGTTTACAAAGGCTTTCTAGACAGTTTGCAGCCTTGGTTATTGTCATGTTACAGCTCTTACGTGTTGGTTACATAGTTTACAATAGTTGATTTCTATCACTCGGATGAATAAAAAGATCTAGCAATTCTAAATTGGAAGGGCTATCCGGTAACATTGTCTTGTGTAGTTTTGTTTCTTTATGGTGGGGATTGAAGACATTTTGTCACACGCAGAGAAAGGTAAAAAAAAAAAATTAAATCGGAGGAAGGCATACTCTCTTATGTTATTGTGGTTAGGTAGTAACTTTATACCACATTGTTAAATTTGACGTAACAACTATTTATTAACTTTTATTTCAAAAAGTCACCGAAGATTATATATTATATTAATGAAAGAGTAAGCTGGTGGGGTTCGATGGGATGAGAGAGGAGTATACCTTGGATCATACCTTGGATCATACCTTGGATCATACCTTGGAGCATACCTTGGAGCATACCTTGGAGCATACCTTGGAGCATGCAAATCATGGTAATGCAATATTACTGGAGTAAAGGGTACCAAAAATATTATGTCAAAGAAGTTAGTAAAAGAGCAATAAACTTTATTAATCTTGTCTAAAACTTCTTTGGAGATTATAACTGGATTTGCGAGACTTGATTCTGGCATCACCGGTTTGCAAAAAAAATATTTGGTTAGGTAAAAAAGATTTCAATCAATCAGCGCATATTTTACGAAAACAGATAATTTCTGATGATGGTCTTTCATGCTTTTATTATTATTATTTTTTTAAAAACATAATTTAATTATTATGTTTCTTATAGTTTACTATAAACTTTATATCGTGACTATGTAACTTCAAGATTTATTGAAAAAAACTTTGTCAAAAAAATAATTTTGGTAAAAAAAATCATAACTATCTAACTTTAAAATTTATTTAACAAAATTTTATGAAAATAATATTACGGTAACAAAATCTACTGTAGATTCTGCGGAGGATGACAATGACAATGAAAAAAAAAGATTACAACAGCAGATGAAAGGAAGAGATACCATCAAAACCCACCTGCAAAATTAAAGTCGGAAGAGGCTACGAAGAAATTAGTTTGTGGATAAGGTTAATAAAAATTGATAGTTATTTTTAAAAATATTTAGGTGTTATAATTTATTTTAAAATGGTAGCTGTTTGTTATTGAAATAAAGAAAAAGCTAGATGTAAATAGAATATCAATAATTTAAAATGCATGGTACCAGTTGTATCTTCTGCAACACACATGAACAATCAATAAAGATGAATGAGTCAAAAAGAAAAAACGTAAATTGTTAAATAACATTACGTAAAATATTACGTTTAAACGTAAAAAATAAGAAAAGTATATGAATTAAATTTTTTTTTTTATATAAAATTCAGCAAAAAATTAAGAGACGGCTACTTACAAAGATACATAATTAAGAATTAACTGTTCGCATTAGCATTTTTTATAATAAACATTGTAATAATACATTTGGTAAAGACAAACAAGAAGATTTTTATTTTTATGATTTTAGAAACACGTAATAATTAACAAAAGCAAGTTAATTCACATATAGAAAAAAATTTAGAAAGGAAACCAAATAGATTACATAATAGAACAGTTCTAATAGGACAATATTAAGGTAAAGACAATAGTAGCACAGTGAAAAAAATAACTAAAAGAGAAAAAAAATATATAAAGATACAATTGGAAAGTTTTAAAACACAAAGTTATCAAATGAAAATAATAAAAAAACATGAGTATATACTTTATAAAAAATGAAAATTCACAAAAAAAATATAGAAAACCATATATAACAGTAAAATAGCGTAAAAACGGTTACTAAGAAGATAGAAAAATAAAAGTGGTGGAGAAATTAATTACATAAGACAAACATTAACACCGTAATAATAAAGAATACACACAAAACTAACTAATCAAAACAAAAGAAAACCAAAATAGAAAATTTACAAGCACATATTTTAACTCATAAAATCTTCTAAAAAATAAATAAATAAAAAATTTAACTTATAAAATCTTTTAAAAAATAAGTAAAGAAAACAACCCAGCGTATGTGCGGGGTTGGCAGCTCAGCTAGTAAGATGAATGAAGTAAAAAATCCAAAACGTGTTTCGCTTTCAAGCATGGGGATGGAATTGGTGCCGTTTCACTTTGTTGTTCCCAGAAACTGAACATTAAATGAAAAAGGATATAGATTGTTTGGTAAACCACAAAAAAATATACAATTGATTGAACATATTTGAGTTTGAATATTCGATTTAATAGAATATAGTCTACTGTTACATAGACGGATAAAATATTAATTACTAATTACATTTCCTGGTTTATTTAACTTAGCTTCGAGTAGCTTGGTCTATTATTATGCTCATGTGGGAAATTATTAATTTCGTTGCAATATTAAGAACATTTATTAATTTTTAATTGGCATTGGAATGAAGTGGAGGAACACATGACATCAATTCAGTCCAACAAAAAAAAAAACACATGACATCAAATTCAAAAGTCGTTATGCTTCTTCTTTTTTCGTGGGTCTAGCTTCCAGCAAATGCCATCAAATCTTCTTTGTCAGGTATTTTCATATTTTTTCCCAACTCATAATATATAACAGAATAAAATTTCTTCTTTTGTAAAGGGCGAAAATAATAATATTTTCTTTTGAGAATTGAAAATAATAATATTCTTCGATCGTTGTTTATTAAGTTTAGCTTTAAGGCTCTAACCATGAATGACCATTCTTATGTCCTATTCTTAAGACATTTTGAAAATGGTTTTGCAACCTATAATTGCTTCAAGCCCTTAAGTAAAAAAAGAAAACCCCCCCTATAATTGCTAATCATATCGCATGTATAACTTCGGTAATATATGTGATGCATGTACGTATGTAACATAAAATAAAAAATAAAAAAATTCAGCGGTATTATAATATTGGTTGCTAGACACTATACATCGCACTAGCCACACAGTAAAGTAATGACATTTTTAAAAAAAAATTCAATTATATCGAACTCCCAGGAGTTTTCGTTCAACCATAAAGGTAAGTCGATAGCATAGTATGCGAATAATAAACTATGCAAAATAATCTAACTACTCAACCAACCCCTAAATTTATGGAGCTCACAATCCAAATAAACAAATAATAAAATTGTGTACTAGTAACCAATTATGGTATATTTTACATTCTTCGATTGTTAAAAAAGTTTTCTTAAGCTTATAGCCTTTGACAAAAAGAAAAAACACAGCTATAACCTATAAGGTTCCCGTTCCACTAATTAATGATCCTTATTAACCTATAATAAACAAATTTAATGCATCATGGCATGTGCATCGCATATGTATACAAATCTCCAAGAAAGTGATGGTTTGTTTTCTAAGCATCATCAAGAATCAAAGTTTTACAAATAAAGAGAGTGTGTGTCCCCACATGAACATGAACAAAACACAAAACAACTTTAACTTTATAAATTGTGATTAGTCTCTTTTAATCATTCTAAACAAACAAAAAATTTAAACAGCAATAACGATGTAGAGAAGAGTGAGAGAGAAGATGGCGTGGCTGTGTGGTCACTAAAGGAAAAAAAATTAAAATTGTTTAGAGAGAAGAGAGAGAGAGAATATCTTTTGGTACAAAGGCCCACAAATACATGTAATCATCAAAATCATGNGAGAAGAGAGAGAGAGAGAGAGAGAGAGAGAGAGAGAGAGAGAGAGAGGTAAGGAGGAGACAAAGGTAAAGTGAAGATAAAGGAATCGGGGGAGAGTCGACAAGCCATTTGATGCATCTCTTTCTCTTCCTTTCTTGTGTTTTGGCTTTACTCTTCTTTTGAAATTCCAATGTTAACTTCTTTTTCTTTCTTCTTCAAACACCATTATTACCTTACAAATCATTCTTCCTAATACACAAACACAGATTCCTCTGTTTTCTAGGGTTTTCTTTTGCCCCCAAACTCTTACTTAACACACCTAAATCCAATCTCTACAATTTGACTTGGGTTCCTCAAAGATTGTAGCTTTCTTCTTGGGTCCCTTTTCTTTCTGTTAATGGTGTGAAAGATTCAACCTTTTCCCCCTCTCTCTCTCTGAAACAATGGCTGAGATCAAGATTGCAAAAGTGGAACAAGGGCAAACCAAGATTAGGAGTGTTCCAGTAGCTGTTACTCCTGAAGGCTTCTGGTGTTGTCCTTCTCCTGTTGCTTTTCAAAAGACTCTCAAGTCTCACCACACTCTCAACAAACACAAACAGTCTCCTCCTTCTTCACTTCCTAAGCCCAGACAGACGCCTACAGTGACAGCTACAGAGAAGGAGAAGAAACCGTCTTCAACCACTATTAGATCCGTCATCGCTTCAGACGAGCAACAGCAGAATTCGGTTAACTCGGAGACCCATCATCACAGTATTGCTGTTCCGGCTACGGTTCAAGAAAGACCACAGAGGCAAAAGGTTGAGACTTTACCGAGGAAAGTGGCGATTGAGTTCGGTGAGCCAGGGAGTAGTGATGCTAAAGTGATCTTGGTAGGGAAGCAAGGCTTTTGTGTGAAGCTCAGTGTTCACAAGAAAGTTTTGGTTGATCATAGTAGTTTCTTTGCTAAGAAACTCGTTGAGAAAGATTCGGTTTTTGCTTGTCTTGAGATTGAGAGTTGTGAAGATGCTGAGATTTACGTTGAGACCATTGGGATTATGTATTGTAAAGATATGAAGCAACGGCTTATGAAACAGAACGTAAGCAGAGTCCTTCGTGTACTCAAGGTAAAATCCCTCTATCAAGATCGTTTTGGTGTTGCTGTTCATAGTGCTTTAGGGAGTTTTTAAGGAGTTAGTTGTTTATTATTGCAGGTTGCAGAGCTTCTTGGTTTCAGTTCATGTATTCAATCTTGTTTGGATTACTTAGAAGCTGTGCCTTGGGTTGGGGAAGAAGAAGAGGAGAAAGTGATCTCATCGATTCTAAGATTGAAAACGGAAGGAGTTGGTGTTACTCCTGTACTCAAAAGAGTTGCTTCCACTGCTGTGGATCCACCAAAAGACACTCTCTCCCGCATCATTGAGCTTGTTTTGAGAAGTAAAGAGGAGAAAAGTCGGCGTGAGATGAAATCTATTGTTCTGAAGCTTCTCAGGGAACAGAATGGGAACAATGTAGCTGATAACTTCAACGAAACGATCTATTCCTCTTGCCAAAACTGTTTGGATACAGTTTTGTCTCTGTTTAAACAAGCTTCTGAGGGAGAAAAACCTGAGACTGATACCAAACAGATAGCTGTAGAAGCGGATAACCTCACGTGGTTGCTCGATGTATTAGCTGAAAGACAAGCTGCAGAGGAATTCTCAATCACATGGGCAAACCAAAAGGAGCTAGCTTTGTTACACGAGAAGCTTCCTTTAATGTCTCGTTACCACATAAGCCGTGTAACATCTCGGCTCTTCATAGGGATAGGGAGAGGAGAGTTGTTGCCTTCGAAAGACACTAGGCTTCTGTTGTTAACCACATGGTTGCAGCCACTGTTCAACGATTATAACTGGCTTCAACACGGTTGCAGATCGTTTGATGGTAAACTTGTGGAGGAAGGAATTGGACGGACGATACTGACATTGCCGTTGGAAGATCAGCAGAGCATTTTGCTGTCTTGGCTAGGGAGTTTCTTGAACGGAGGAGATGGATGTCCGAATCTTCAGAGAGCTTTTGAGGTTTGGTGGAGACGATCTTTCATTAGACCTTACTCAGATCGTCAGGGTAACAGTACGAGTCAGACAGATTCGACTTCAAAAGAGTGATGATGATTTTATAAAACCTGAGTAATCTTTGTTAGGTTTGTACAGTGAGTAACGTAGCTATGGGAAACTGGAAAGTGTTGGTTTGCTGATCTTTGATTTCCGGTTTGGATGTTTTTGTGTTTTTGTTTGGTTTATATCGTCGTACCATGGAGAGGCAATGGCTTGTGGAGGCTTCAGTTCAGTGGTCAAATTTTTTCTTTTGATGTTTTTGTATCTTTCCATTTTTCATAAAGCATAATGTTGCTGGATGTATATTTCTGATTCGATTTTTATACCAATATTAATGTTTGGTTTGAACCGAGTTTTAGTATACCTATAATAATCGGTTGAAAGAATTGAGCTACAATATGGGATATAGATGAAGAAACGAACACAATAAAGAATGAACTGGGTTACAAATTACAATGGGCCTCTGGTTGTGTTCTATAGTACGGTCATGTTCACTTTGGCTACTGATACCGATCTATTATGTTCGTTTTGTTATCACTAACAGCTTGTGATAAGTTGCACTTGCTATTATGTTCGCTTTGTTACGATGAACGATCTGTAGGAAGTTGCAATTACTAAAGTTTATTCGCTTCCGTTGGTTACAAGGTACAGCGAGAAGTTTCATCGACTAATCACTAATTCAAAACGCTACTATAACAAACAAAAACTCTCACTAACTTGCTATGACGACACATATAATATTCAAAATATTGTTGTTTTCATGATACAATCCTTACTTCAGCATGAAAGTGATATTAACATGAAGCAGCAAAATAGTGTCTGATAATGAAATGACACCGTTTTACTGCTTCATTTTAATAATTAAGTACCTGCGATTACTCTGTCTATCTTGGTGGCAGACTGCAGTGTATATGCTAGGACACGCAATCTGGCGATGACTCATTTGAATGGATGCCAACGGCATGCATTTGTTTTCCTTTTAATATTTTGAGATAAGTATGAGTTGCATCCATATATAATACCACATGTAACCACTTATATATAAGTCTAATCATTTGCCAACAAACAAAAACAAAAACAAAAACAAGTATCCAAAAAAATCGTCTGATAGCTTAATTTAGGGGTTCAAACTTTTTGACATATGGCACATGTTGTTAACGTCTGTAGCCCAAATCAATAGTTTCCCCAATATTTAAAGAACTATTAATTTATTATTTTAAAACCAAATTACAGCATCGTATTGTACCTTTCTCGTCATCTAGTATTATGTACAGGAAAACTCGTATAAACCAAAAAAAAATTCCAAACTAATTAAAATAATATGAAGAGGAGAAAAGTGAAGAACACATGGCAAATGTCCAGCAGAGACCAAGTCAGAATAGATTCTCATTCACCTTTATCTTTGCAGGGGAAAAGTTCGTTTATATTAGATTATTAGTAAATAGTCATACAAATTCTAGCCTACAATTACTGTGTCAATACATATCTATCACAAGAGAAATCTTGTACGAACAAATATATACTCTTTAAAACAGAACAATTATCTTAGCCGTGAACATACACCTCAAACAGAAAACATCATCATTCATAAATTATCAATAATCACCACACAAGCAATTAATCTCACTTCGTACACAAAACCTATTCACACACACATACACTTCATAGTTTCGAACACATAACATGGTAATATGAAATAGATACAAATTAATTAAATTAAACTGTCATCATTTGCTGAAACTCATGATAATCAAGAACTCCATTACCATCAATATCGTAAAACTTTATCATTGCTTCACACTCTCCGTACGTTCTTGATTCCCCCAACTTCGCAAGCATATTTTGCAAACCCTTTGGTGTTATGCATCCTGACCCTTTCTCCACCTCAAACATCTCAAATGCCGTCTTCAACTCTCCACAGCCGTCACCGTCGAGATCTCTTCTCGTCATCAATCCAACGAAATCCTCAAACCCTAGAGATCCGTCTGCGTTGGTATCGACTTCGTTTATCGCCTCTTGAGCTGCCTCGTGAGATATATACTCACCGACGGATCCGAAGTATTCTCTGAGCTCAAAGGCTGAGATCTTACCGTCTCCGTCAACGTCGAAATGGCTGAAGACTCGACGGAGTTCGTCAGAGGAGTTGTGACTCTTTGTGTTGTTGTTGTTGTCATCGGTGTTGCTTCTTGGAGAGCTTAAGCTTGACGAAGAAATGGATTTTGGTGATGACCCTCGTCGATTTTGGAAACTTAGGTTTAATTTTAAGGTTTTGGTGGAAAACCATTTGAAAGATTTGGAGGAAAGTTTATCTTGGTGAGCTGCCATGTTGGATCTTTGATATTATATGGTGTGGTGTGTTACTTATGTCTTTAACTCACCTCTATATATAATATGATAAATCCACACCATGACAATATATATATATATATATATGTATATATTCAAAAAGCATATATTACATAATTTTCTTTTAGAACTCTATGAGAGTCTTGTTTGTTGTGACGACTTGTCCGGATTTTAGATTTATTCACATTTTGTTTTTGGACAATCACTATATTATTTTGGATAATCACTATATTATTTTTAAAGTATTTGTATATGCACAGATAATCACTCTCTTTGGAAAAGAAAAAAATAATAATAACGAAAACACGTAAGTAAGGGACATTAGGTATTAAGGTTCGTAAATTTCTTCGTATTGAAAAATGTACCCCAAAAAAAAACACGACTTCTCTAAACAAGATTCGAATTAACTAAAGTTCAAATTTGATAGAATTTGACTGGTGGAATCATATGTCAAATCAAATTATCAGAAATATATATTGTGAATCGAAGGAGCATTTTGAAATTGAACTTCTTAATTAGTAAAATGTCTAAAATTGTTGGTGGTGAGACTGAATCTCTATATTTATATGATGGCTGTAGTAAAAGAAGCAAACGAGAAAGATTTCATATTTGAAATTTGAGAAAAAAGAAAGATGTAAATTATATAATAAGGCATGGCTGTCATTTTCCAGGAATTTCCAAGGGAACCAAAAAAGAGGTCCATATTTTCCCCTCTAAGGGAATTTCGCAGAAGGTGCGAACAGAAGGTGCGTAATGGTGTAGACTAGAAGATTAAATGGGAAAAGACAAAAAGAAACAATGTGAAATTTCATCGCAGCTTCCTCTAGTGTTTATTAGCTATATATGAGGTCCATCTCTATAAAATTCGACTGACTCTTCTTGTTGCATTACATTTGAAGTAATCAATCATTAGCTTTTAGGTGCAACACATTTCTAATTTCGAGATTCACCAACTTAGTTTGCATGCAAGAGTAAACACCATTATTATTATGCATTCTTACTTTGTGGTCTTAATTTAAAATTTCTGACATCGTAAATCAAAAGTACATACTATTAGCATGCGGAGCCACAAGAGAACAATTTTCTGCGTTGTTTCCCCCTTTACACCTTTCACCACACAAAAATTTAACCATTTGTCTTATATATCACGTCTTTATTATTATAGGTGATGAAAACAGAGTTTACCTACCACATAAGCCAGAAAAAACCAGAAATTTATTTGGATCTGATAAATTAAAAAAAAAAACTATATATGAAATCAGGTTTTTTTTTTTGGGGTGGGGTTAAAGTAAAGCATTTAAACTAATATTATACCAAAAAAAAAGTTACATAATACAACACAACTCTTTCATTCGGCCCAACACGAGGGCCCATGTTAGGCTGTTAGAAGTCCTCGTTTCTCATATGCGTCTCTCAGTAGTAGTACACCGTGTCGTACTAAATTGCGCATTACCCCTACGCGCCCAGACAGCGTTTTTATTTCACGTGCTTCATTAGAGAGGGATCGGATGGACTGGATTAATCGATTCGACTAATTTTTCAGTATTCAGTTAATTCGGAATTGGTTAGTTGGAGTTTTTCATTTAACAAGGGAAACGCTCAATATGTTTTCAAAGTTAAACAACTTAACTAAAAAGCTATAAGTTCCCGTCAATTTAGGAATGTGACGAATGTCAAATAGGCAAATATTATAAGCCATCATCAACTGGTTTTATCTTTCTAGTCAACTATAGATAGGCTTCCTGGACCGATAGCAAATGTATAATGGGCCGTTTAATGGCCATCTTGTTTGCCGAAGCTTGCATTTAAAAAATGTTCGTTTCTTTCCTTGTTTTTTTGTTAGTCATACAAGAAAACAAGCAAACAAATTGTCGGTGCAATTTTGACCCAAGAAGAAAAAGTGCAACTAATCTTCATCTGCCAAATTTTATTGCGACCCGATTAGTCTCGTCAGAGTTAGTTAGGCTGATCTTTGGCATATTGTCCACAAGCCTAATATGCCACTCATAATAATCATATCATATGTAATGTGAAAACTTGACTTTTAAGCGTTTTAGTCTTTTAGATATATAAGATTGTTTATCACGACAAATCTTATTGATAGACTTCGTTTAATTGTGTACATTTTAAACACCAAGATACATATATAGTAATAAATCAAAATAATGCTAACAATTTCATGCACGAATTATAAAATTAACAAAGAATTGTCTATATATATAGTTTTGGGATAGGGAAACAAAAATTGAGAGTAGGGCACGAAAACGATGTAAAAACAAAAATTGAAAGAAAAAGAAAAATCTTATTTGACAATATTCAAGTATGTGAAAAAGAAGCTAAAAACTCTATTTTTCAAATTATATATCTCAAATGTGTCTCAATTTATTTTTAATCTTAATGTGAAACGAGACAGCATATATAACTCATAATTTTTCAATTTTTCCCCCATATTTTTAATTCATGTATATTTAAAGGAAATGCTAATTAAATATTTAACTTTCATAAAGTGCCAAAAATCGAGTACTAAAATAACATACTCCTATATATTAAGCATGATGTCTAATACTACAGCTCATGTACATGTTATATTAAATTTCTTAGTTGACCTGAGGAAAGAATCTAAATAACATGCAAGCTCATTTGGTATACCACAATATTATATGATAATCCTTAGAGATCCAGACGTAATCCCCCATTGAGTTGACCCACGCGTATAATTATTTACTTGTGGCAATATTGCGTAAACATATTTTGTAGTTCACATGTGCTTATTAATCATTAAAATATGGTTATTATCGCACATATATATGACATAGAGACGTTTGCTTATATACCTTTACGTATTTTTATCTAAGATATGTTCATAAATCACGTTGAAATCTTATTGTGTATATAATGTATACGTGAGTTCTGTTTACCCTAAATAGACGATTCGAACCTATATATTCCTTTATACATTATTGGCTTACAGGCATAGAACTCAAATATAGACTAAGACCTACTTAGGTCGCCAATGTAGTTGGGCCTCCTTGTTTAATCTCACAAGTAGTCGACACCGCGCTGACTCCTTGACTTTTTATGTGTAATGATTAACTACACGACAATCTTGCAAGGCTTGGCCGGCGAGTTTATTTCATTTTAAACACAAAATTACTGGACATTATTATGTGTACGAATTATATCAACATTAAGTACAATGATCCAATTTAAATATTTTGATAGTATTGACTAGACAGCTCAAGTATATGGAATCGAACAAAAAAGAACTTCAACTATCATGACAATATATTGTCGTTATAATCAACATCTGTTAAATCATATTCAATAGTTGTACTAAATTATTTTCTTTTGCATGACTTATCTACGATATATAAAGTCTATCAAAACATAATTGAATTCACATCACAAAGTGTACAATGTAATTCAATGTAAGTTTTAATTATAGACTATCGAAAATGAATTCTCTACAACTTTGCCTCATAGCCTCATAATGTAAAGTAAATATATCGAAAAAATCCCCGGCTATTTCATTATTTTCACAAACAGATTACAGAAAATTTACGAACAAAACATATTTTTAGTTCGGTTTAGTAATCAGGCTATTACACTCGCAAAAAAAAGGATGTTGATATATAATTAGACACATCGTTCATTTGTAATTAATCGAAAAAACTTCGATGATGATGTATCTCGTATAAAGATTAGTAAAAAAAAAACTGTAATATCATTTAGGGCTTTATATATAGCTTTTTGTCAATAATATAACATTGTAATTTTTTGCATTCATTTATTATTACATCCTTATTCCTTAGACTCGCCGTATTACATTCGGTAAACGGTAGATATATATATTCACAATTAACAATTACCGTATAGGCATCGAATTTATCTTGTAAGCAGGTGATAAGTTACGGGGAGTATTAGTACCATCACCAAACTAATTACATATCCGACTACCCTTCGTCCCTTCCTATTATTTTATTCAAGTATTAGCTGGTACTCCTCTTCACATGCAGTCAAAAATATGTATTTAAAAAAGAAAGAAAAGTAACGTCTAGACTCTACTCTAACTCTCGATGAGGTCGAACCGTGGCTCTAACAAATCATATGGAGCCCAAAGCGCATCAAGCGGACAAGGTCTACCACCGTCTAACCTTACCCAAGGCTTCCCTTTCCCACTCCAATGCAGCAAGCTCACTGGACCTGAATGCAAATCCCGGCATAGTCCTCTGAAATTGTCTCCTCCTAAACCATGTTGGTTCCAACGGTGATCTACCGGAGCTATGTTTCCGGCGAAGACAAGTAAAAACGGTGGTAAAGAGCCTAACTCGTAGATTCTAATCCGTTTCTGTAACTCCATCCACTCAATGATCTTCCTCGTGTAATCTCCTCCTCTCCATTTCTTTAACTCGATGACCATCACTCCGGTGTTGAAGTAACACGGTGGACGGCGACGGTTAAGGGACAGTGTGATGGAGAGAGAAGGGTTTGACCAGAAAGTCGGTGTGAAATAAGTGGTGAAGTTCGCGTTGCAATACTCAGGCGCGGCTAAAACAACGTCGTTGGGGATGTGAGTGGCGAAGAGCTTGGAGATGTCATCGACAAGTATGAGATCTGAGTCGAGGTAAACGACACGCGAGAGGCACGTGGGGAGGATGTCGGCGAGGTAGTTTCTTGCATAGTTTAGCGGAGAGTCGAGCGCGGATCGGATGGAGGTGGAGATGAGGCCAGAGATGGCGGCAACGTCGTAAGGGTAAATCCGGAATTTCAAGTAAGGGAAAGAAGCAAGGACGTAGTGTTGGAGTCGGTGGGATTGTTTTGAAGTGACGAAGTGGAAAACAACGTTTTGAGGACAAGAAGAGTGTTGGAGCACGGAGAGAATCACGGCCATTGAGCCACGGAGGTAAGCCGCGTCTAAGGTCATTGCCACATGGACAGCTTTGTCTGAACAGGCGAAATCGTCGTCGTTTGGGATGGTGAGACACTCCGGGGAATTGAAGAACTCTGGAGCCTCCTTGAATCTTTCACCAGCAGCAAAGGAGGCGGTGAAGATGGCGAGCATGAGGAGGTATAAACAATAGTTAGCGTGCATTTTTGCGTTAGAGTAGACGTTAGATGCAAATGCTGTATTTATTAGCTTTGAGAGAGAGAAAGAGAAAAAGACAGGAGAGAAGTTTCTTTAGGAAAAAAAAGGAGCGAGTTTCAAATCAAAAGGGGTAACAAGAAAGTCAATCTTATTGAATGAAATTTGTCGGCGAGATATTATTTAGGTAATCATCCTATTTTTTTTTCTGCAAAAAGAGAAGAAAAAAACGTTATTAAATGTTGTTTTGTTTCCTCGAGATTTCAGATTTGGCGTGTTGTCCCCCCGCGAAGGAAAAAAAGAAGTAGGTATTTATAAGAGTTGAGGTTTTAAGCTTGGTAATTCCCTGTCAAAATTTTTGGGCCAATTAAGTCTTTATGTAGCATAATTCTTAGACATTACTATTTCCTACGTATTTAACATTCTCTTCCACGGACCACGCCTAAATGTATAAGCCATATAAAATGATACTATACATTAAAAAGAAATTAAGGTCGATATATACATATGCATGTCATGTGTTCCCTTGTTATTGAAGTTTGTTTTCTATGTTTGTACGTGACACTTTCTGAGTGGTCGTGTAAGCACTATCACATTTAATATGAGAAGCCATACGTGTAAAAGCTTAATAAATTAACTCACTCTTATTATATTAACTCTTTATCTATCAAATCATCCCCTTTTTCATTTGTCAAAAAAAAAAAAAAATTCATCCCTTTTTCTCTCCCGTGAATTATTCAAATTGTTACCTTTTAAAGCTTTAAGAAATATTATTTTGTTTCTCCTTTTTCTTTCTAATATTTTTCTCTGTGATGTAAAATGGACATGGAAGATCCATAATACATGTAAAGCATATACATCAGCAAATTATTGAAGAATTATAATGGGTAATTTTGTACAAAAAAGCTATTTCTTGGCTGTGGTAAACAAAAATTATAATGTAATCTTTTTTTATATATCTTACTTGAATAGTAGTATCGGTTAAGACAATAATGTATTTAGCTACGACTTTTTTTAATAATATTTAGCTATGATGGTAAAGAACTTTTTAGCTACTACATCTTTAAAAAGAAACTTCTTAGTTACAAAAAGAAAGCTAGTTTATTTATTTTTTATCTGAAAATTCGGAGGTTAAAGCGACGATCAACTGATTTTCCGGTCCGTTCGACCCGGAATTAATTGGCGGGAGTTGAGAACACAAACGATATGCATCTGCCACGTAACAATGTATTGTGTGTGTCCCATTTGAGTGCCACCTGACCTACCCACCCAATAAAAAAGTCGATTTTATTTATTTTATTTATTTTTGCATAAATTTTTAATGGCATGTGACATTTTTTACAACAAGTACTATCGAATAACAAAGGGAATGCAATAGTCATTTTGATTTTATTTTATGGAAGTACAAAAACATATGGTTATGCAAAAATATGTTAAAAAAAAAAAAGTTATGCAATTGAGATCATTACCGAATCAGTAGCTGCTTATTCCGTTATTTCATATAGAGCATACGTATAGAAATGAGTACTCTTTTTTATAAAGGACCTTCAAGAATTAAATGTTTTGCATTAAACGCACTTCATTGGATTTTTTATTATTCTTCCCCCAATGTGTCGACGTTAAATGGAAAAGTAACTGACCCATTGAAAATGATGTGTGGACTACTACTACGTACTACTGCTAGTTGATTTGCAACTAACAAAACGAGCCGTGTTTTCGGTTAATTACGACGCTGATTTAAATTCAAAACCGTAATTAATTAATGATCCAAAATGACGATGTGCCGTGCATGCGCTTTTCCCGTGGGGTTTGATTTGCATCGTGCTGTTTTAAAAGTTTGACACCAAGTCCGTTAATAGTTGAGTAAATTGTATATACACATATTCATATATATTATTTTTAAAGATTTTCTAATAGAATATTGAGAAAACATTTGCTTTAATATGGTCCATTTATCAACTCGCCATCAGTCACCTGAAGTCCATAAATTTATATAAGATTTGTGTTAATTTTTCTACATCAAAAACAAAACTTAAATCTAAGAACTCATTGCATAGTTTACTTTTAAATACCTAAAATTTTACCCTAGACTATACGGTCAAGTTTAGCAAAATCAAATTTGAGTCATGGCGTGTTTGGATAATCTGGAAATCGAGAAGGTAATATTTGAGAATGATTCCATCACTAGATTATGAGATGCAAATCTAACATCTTTTTCTTTTGTTTTTTACTTTTTTTTCATTCATCTTGATGAGGGCGTGTTAGACGCTTTCTATATATCACTGCAATCAATAATCAGAAGTAAATTATTAAGAAAACCAGAGAAGAGAATTCGACGAGAACAATAACATTGGAGATGGTTTGTTTTTGTTTAGGTCTTACATCGATCTCATTACTAAAAAAAATAACTAATTTTTTAATTTGATTTTTAAAAAATTTACACTTATAAAATATAAACTTTCATGGATTCTAGTTTTAAAAAAAATTCAAAATCAAAGGTTGTGTCATAAACTTGTGTTAGGATTTAAGTAGAAGATGGCCCATAGCCTTTTTGCCGTTTTTGAGCCCGGTTTGGAAACTCTTATCGCGAGTTTGGAAAGGTAGGAATCTTGCATTGGTCTTCCCTAGTACTGGTTATCCAGGATATCTATTTTCTTGAATTTGGAGATCTAACAAAGGAGATGAGAAGGATGGCATAACAAAATTTATGGTTTGATTGGGTCTTTAAAAGGATGGAACTGGATAGACAAAATAACTAACATAACTACAACATATTAAATATGGTGATTTGATATAGTTCAAAAAACAAACATATGTTTAAACGAGTACAGGTGGAGATTTATCTTGGGATATGCGATATTTTGATACGATCTTCCGTCGCTGATGGGTTTTAGAAACATTACGAGTGTATCGAAGAAATTGGTGTATCTAAATGCATTGAAAAGCCATGGTCCGCTTTGATAGCTTTTATTGATTTAAACACTGGAAAATCTTTAGCAAACACTTTATCAATTGTCTGCGATCGAATTTCCAAAACTGATCATAAAGATTTGGATTGGAAACTTGTTTTGGTGATGACAGAGACTAAGATAACCAGAAGAGGTGAATCATCGTTGAGGAATACCAATGTGGAAGCAGTGATATACAAGGACTATAGGCTTAGTTGAAGAAGGACGGATCAAGCAACCGTCTAAAACCCTTTGCTCAACGACAAAACAAAAAAAAAGTAACCCTCTAAAACTTATAAGCCGGTTTTGTATATTACCGTATACTTTTCAATCCGGTTCTCTTTAGTAAAGCCGATATTGTGTGTTTATAATGGATTAAATGATTAATCATATATTCCACCTATAGAGTAGGTAGAATAAATTTAAAACTTTTTGTTTTGTTTGTTGACACTCTCTCTCTAGCTGTTTGTCATGTCACCATTTGAGAGAGTGACACTTGTGGTTCTTCAACTCCTTTGGTCTCTTCATCTTCCGCCTTAGAGATTTATGATACCAGTTATCTTAATCCTTCCCAATCGCCCTTATAGATCTTTCGGTTTAATTCACAAAACTGACGCATTTCTCTTTTAAAATTTAAATACCAAATTTTAAAACATACTAAAGCTAAATTCATATTTCTGCATATTTATTTCAAGGTTCTCAATTAGTACCACTGTAAACAATCTTACAGAAAGATAGATTTTTGGTTATCTCACGAATTCTCTCCAACATTCCCTTGGGTCATATGAGCCATGATGTTGCGATGCATCTTTTTTCGCATAGTTAGGTGGTTGTGTAGTGGTTTTCACCATAGTGACAACTAGCGAGTGTGGTAACCGGAAATTGGATGTATTCATGGTTGAAAAAATTACGGTCATACTAGTGGTATCTTTTGATAGGTGCCCAATCATACTTACCGCACTTGGGTTCATTGATTTAAAGTTGAAGACGACTTCTACTTAATTTTGTTCTGGTTAAACATGATCAATGTCTTTTTAATATTAATGTAATCTATCGTTTGATGCGTGATAGGCTTCTCTCGTTCCCACCTTGAAGTCTCTATCTCCCTTTTCCTCTTGAACATTATTTCTCTTTGTTTCAGGTCACCTTGACTGTATTTGCTCTGCTTTCTTATATTTGGATTGTTTCTGTTTCTTTTTTCGCATGATATGTTGCTTGCAACATTGTAAAATCTTAAGTGGTATAAATTTTAATATTAAGTATAAAAAATAACCTTGATTGATCATAGTCTTAAGTTCCCCATATACTAGTTTTTATAGATGTAAAAGTATGATATATACGAAAAGCAAAAAGGGTTTCTGATAGTACCAAACTACCATCAATGTAAACCAGTAACCTTGGTTGCTTAAAAACAAAGAGCTTATTATATTCACTGCCCAACTCAGTATTTCTGCTACCTACTGATACATTTTCTTTGGATGGAATGGTTCTAAGATACGGCAGGAAATATATGTAAACTGGATGAGTAATTACTTCACGAATTAGGAAACCCTTTGCGTATATATCATAGTAAAAACAACTACTCGAACACCTCAGAAGAGGTTTGTGACATTAATACGAGATTGACTTCATGCGATTACTTGAAAAAGTTCTACGAGACGTATTAAAGAAGAGGCACGCATAGCAGAAGTAGATCGACCTTCTTGGTATAGTAGTCAAGGTGCATTTTTTTTTAGGTAATTGAAAATTCATATCCATAAAGATTTCTATACATAAAATAAAACATATTGAGCAAAGAGCTTGAGAGGGGAGGAAGCCATTACATAAACCGAACCCGCAAGGGAATGTTCAGAATAACTCACCCGTTTAACTGGTTTCAATGGGCTCGTAATAAGTCTCTCGTTTCCTCTAGTGAATGCATGTTTTTCAGTGGGTGTAACTCTAGATTTCAGATCTTTTTTTTTGTAGAGAATAGGTCGAAAACTTTGAAACAATAGAACCAAACTTTAGGTGGAATGATCGTGATATAATAATAGCTCCAAGGGGTCTATTAGCTAGTTCCATAGAGCATCTCACATTGTCTTGTATGTTTTTTATCTAAGCAGAAAAGATTGCTTTATGCTTCCCACAATCGTTTGTCGTACTCACCATTTGATCTCATTCACATAGATGAATCTATTGTTTTACAAAACACGATATCAGCTTATTTAAAGAGTACCGAGATTAGGAAAATAAATTTATATAAATTTTGTTCAGTCTATGAATTATGATACTTTAAAATAACAAGAATACACGACACTCGGTGAATCTAAACAAACTTAGTTGAATCTCTTTCTTCTCCATCGAATCCGACATGTGTCTTGCTTGGAAAATCCAAGAATCCTAACTAAGCTAGGAGCGTAGTGGCATATAAAAGGATAACCATTACTAGGGGTGTCAAACTGAGCTAGCTCAGCTCATCTTAGCTCGATTCGTCTTAACTCACATATTTTATAGCTCAGCTCAGCTCAGCTCATTT